>JANHFT010001796.1:110984-129869 GCA_032467955.1 Pseudoxenodon macrops | reverse complement strand
GGGTGAAAAACAGCTCAATGGGCAAAAAGGAAGTCCCATTGGGCCGTTTTTCACCCTCTGGAGACTTCAGAGAAGCCTTCTGAACCCTCTGGAGGGCAAAAAACAGCCCAATTGGGGGGAGGCACGCATGTGCAGTGCAGCATGTGGGGGGATTGCGTGTTGGCACACACGCATGTGCGCACACGCCGCCATTTTTGGCATGCAAGGGGAAAAAGGTTCGCCATCCCTGGCATAGGTCAAGCTGTATCTCATGTAATGGCCTGTTTTCCAAAACAGCCAGCCATATTGCATCAGTGGGGCATGAAAGCCATATATCTCCTTTGGGTGTCCTCAGCATCTTCTAATGAGTAATATGGAGCCGCTGAGTAAAGACTTGTCATTCCAAGTAATGCAATGGATTATTAATGTGTACCATTACTTCATTATCTGCCTATTATAATATTTTCCTTGTTGGAAAATAGTTGATGTATGTCATTAATATAACTACAACATTTTTGTTGCTGGATCCGCTTTCCTTGTTGATCAGAAGAGAGGTCTAGCTTTCAGCCGTGCTTATAAAAAGACAATCATCTCACTGTCTTGCTATCTGGCATTTAGAGACATCCTACCTGTGTGTCCACAGGCTTCAATTAGATATAAAGCGTAATAGCTGTTGCTGATCTCCTCTGTGCATATTTTCAAGTCATTCCCTTATTTTATTGCACTGTGTGTTGAGGTTAGCACACTTTGACCAGTTTGCAGTGGTCATAGTTGCAGAACTGGATCATGTACCCTGCAAATGTGGTGATTAGTTTTTCCTGGCAGGAATTTAAAAGCAGTGGTGTTTAAAAAGCCATTTGTAGCTGCTCTGCTGGGCACTTTCATGACTGTGGCCTTTTTGTTTTTGTATGTTGGGTTTTTCCCAAAACAATTTTAGGCATGTGGAATTAATAATTGTTCTAGGAAACACTGGAAAACCACATTGTTTTTCCTTTTTCTGTTTAGCAACGCAAGCTATGTTTTGGAACTTGTTTCTTCTTTTGAAATGGAAATATTAAAAAAAATTTATATAAGCCTAAGATTGGGGACATGTACTCTGCCAAATACTGTAGATCAGAGATAGAATAGAATGGAATAGAATTCTTTATTGGCCAAGTGTGACTGTGGACACACAAGGAATTTGTCTTTGGTGCATATGCTCTCAGTGTACATAAAAATACAAGATACATTTGTCAGGAATCATAAGGTACAACACATAATGATAATCATAGGGTACAAATAAGCAATCAAATCATACTGGGAAACAATATCAATATAATCATAAGGGTATTGGCTACAATATCCATATTGCATAAAATATGCAGCTTAGCTAAAAGCCACTTAACTCTTGGCAGTTGCTGAATCAGATCTTGTATAAATGGCCAATAAAGATCATTATAGCTCTACATGTTTGGGGCTTCCTTTGTAATCATTAAAATGTGCAAGAACCTCATCTCCCCATATATGAGTCAGTGGCCTATCATGCTCTAATATTGGCAAGAACTCCCCATGTAGCCCAAGGAAGTTTGCAGGAAGAGCTGGGATCTTTGGACCCAATCTTGATGAGACTGTCTGAGGCATTTCTTCATACTGGCTAGGAGTTGTAGTCTCTGGGGTTCCTTGAAGGGTTGGAAGCGAACCAATTGGATTGTTCCAAGTCTTCCATAGAAGGTGTGTATGGTATCTTACCAAATAGAAAGTACCTCACGTTACAGCTGACTCGAGTGAAGCAAGGAAAGGAAAATAAGGTAAAAGTATCATTGAAATACTGCATAAGCCTCAGTTGCAGTTTTGATCTTTTGCACTAGCACATAGCGTCAGGCCAAGAGTATAGTAATAACCTGCTGTCCTTATGACCATGTGAATGATTGCATTTATTTCTTGAAATTTTAAAAAAGAATTTAAACTTCTGCATAGCCATGTAACAAATCATTTGTGAACACGTAGGTCATGAAAACCAAGTATTCTTTCAATTGGTATGCTGCTGAATCACGGCAGCTTACAACAATATCAGACTTCTCTGCGTTCAGACACTTGTCAGCAGACCTATAAATTCCCACCTGCTAAAAAATGTGAAGTAAAGCTGCCATGTTTTCATAACAAATGCTTTCAGCCTTCTTCATTCCTTCTTGTCCTCACATTAATCATTGGTTCTCTGTGTTAGATGCATTAGTTGTTTGGCTTGCATTTGTGAGGTGCTGATTAAAATTCTTTGTGTTTTATTTCTTTGTCTCCTGCTTCTTTCCCTTCATCCTGCTACATTTGCATCTTCTGTGCTTCATTCTGAATAGCACTGGTTAGCAAACTGAAAGGTGGGTGAATTGATGCCGCTGTTTAGACAAACAACCTTTTTAGTCTTGCATTTTGTTTCTTTTTGGATGGGCTCCAAACACTATGCATTTTAACCTAGGAGAGGGATGTATTCAAATATATTAGTGTACTGAATATAAATTAGGTCCATAGGACGTGCTAGGTATTTTCTACTCAAGCAAATTTACATTCTTGCATTTCACTGACCCTTTTATTGCCTGTCATGTCAAGGACTCATCTTCAGTATTTCCATGGATGCATCATTCATTGAGTAATAGGTTGGCTAATATAGACTCGTTTGCTGCTTGTCTCATGATACTCCCTTGGCATATACCCTGTTTCCTTGAAAATAAGACCTCCCCGGGTAATAAGCCCAATCAGGTTTTTGAGCGCATGTGCTAAAATAAGCCGTCCCCGAAAAGAAGACCTCCCCAAAACACAGCAGCAGCCATGAGGTGACCACGCTCACCGCCTCCTGCACCTCAAAAATAATAAGACCTCCTCGAAAATAAGGTCAATCGCTTATTTTGGGGGTCAAAAGAAAATAAGACCCTATCTTATTTTCGGGGGAACACGGTACTAAACTGGGGAACGGGCAATATGGTGCCAGTTTTAATGCCTCCTTTCAGGCTTCCTTGTGCCACTGAGTTTATTCTTATTTTAAAGTTATTTTAAAGAATTAAATGCTACGTTCTGTCCTTCACCAGGTAATTCTTGCTGGGTCTTTAATCTACTATATTCTTGTGATCTTCAGTATGAATGCTGGCTGGGTTTCTTTGGACCACCACAATCTCTCTGACAGGGTTGTTGTTATGGGGAAAATGGGAGGAGGAAGGAGGAAGTTCGCCACCTTGAGTATAATAAATAATAAAGGTGGGATAAAAATAATAATCGCATATACATGTCCCAGGATAATGTTGCTGGATCCAATCTGGATTGATCACTGGGACCAGAGGTTTTAGTCTTCCGAGCTTTCGGATTCGTGCTGGAGCCCAGAATCTCTCTCTGCCAGAATGTAGGTAGATATTCTCTGAAGATGGGTTCCAGTAGGAGTCCGAAAGCTCAGAAGACTAAACCTCTGGTCCCAGTGACCCACTTAGATTGGATCCTGCAAGTCCAAATAAATAAAATCTGGGTGGACTCTGACTGTGTATGTAATTACACTTTTCTTACTGTAATTATCTCCCTTATAAAGAGCTTTTTAAGGGAGCATCTAACGATGAAATTGTTGGATCTAACTATTGTTCAATTATTTGCTTTTTTGTCCAAAGTTGAGTATAACATTGAAAAAAGCTGTGATGTGCATGAAAGGATTTGTTATATAATAAAGGTTTTTGTCTTAAGCTGATTATTTGATATTAAAAATCTCCATTGTTATTTAATATGTGTGTCATGTTAATGAAAGGGAAAATAGATGTACAGAACAAATTTAGGAAGAATTAAATAGGGAGAATTAAAATAACAAAAAGTAGAAAAGGACAAAACAGAAAATAAAAAAAACCTATTAGGTTTCTGACTTCTTCCTTTTTATACACCTGCTATTTTGCACTACAGGTGGATCTCCATTAGTGCAATTCATGAATCACAGGAAATGATCGTATTATTTAAATTTGTACTATATGGTGGTGAAAAATATGATAATTGATTCCAGCTCAACAGAAATAGACAATGAAAATTTTTAAACTGAAATGTTATATGTATATTAATGAAATATTGCGGTAAATGATAAAAGAAATAAACTTTAAATTTATGGTGAACAATGTCACAGAGTATCACAGAAAGCAAAATAATTTTTTAAAAATTACTAGAGAGTTAGACATTCCAACATCACAGAAACGATCCTTCTGTTTCATGACATTTCCAACATTTATTACTGTATGATCTGTCTATCTTAGATATTACTGATGGAGTTGTATACCATTTGTAAAATATTATATACCAATCTTCCTTTGGGTTATAATTTGGTATGGGTTTTATAGATCAGGTCCATGATTCTTCCCATTGTTGTGCTCTAATTATTTCTTTAAAATTTTGCATCCATGTATTTGTTTGTTATGCTATTTATTTGTTCCTATTTCTTTAAAGATTTGCTTCGATTTTTTTGCTTCAGTATCATATTTCAGTAAAGTTTACATAATATAAAATGCCCTCATAGGTGGTGTTGGGTTTGTATTAACATTTCAAATTCTGTTTTTCTTTCTTAACGCCCCTCCTTCCTTCTTGAGATCTACCGGTATTTGTATCCCCTGACTATTTGTAAATACATCAACAATGGTGAATTCCAGTCTTTGCTAAGTAGTACTTGCTGTGTTTTTAGTTTATATATTTGAAGGAGAAGGTAGACTACTGAAGCACATCCTATAGCTTTTAAAGTTATGGCAGTTTGAGCAAAGATAGAAGCAGTTGTTTCCAGAAAATGCTACAAATGATAGTAGATTAATGGACTCCCTTACCTTATTTCTGTAAACACTTTGCAAGATTTGTCACAGTGATACGTGGAAGACTGCAGCTTACATATATTGCCTCTTAGAACAGGTTTGATAAGTAGTATGTGTTAGTTAATTGCTTTAACCAGCCGCTTTTCTAAAAAGTAGGACACGGGCACAAGGTCTGATTAAACGTTTGATAACTGGGGGAAATTGACTCTTGATAAATTGTGTCTGTCATGCAGCAGACATCTGAAGTTGTAATTTCCATTTGAGAAAGTTTTATTGGCTGCAATTCTAGTTTAGCTTACAAGTAGTGGAAAATAAGCCTTCAAGGTTTTGTGTGTGGAGTGTTTTCCCCCCCAACAATAAATAGCTTCTTCTTTTCCTCTGTCACTCATAATACACCTCTGACCAAGAAAGCTGAGTAATTTGAGTAAACAGTGTGCTGCTATTCCCTCTTTTTTTTGTAGAAATCCCAGAAGCCAAGGCGCCCAGTCCTTCTATCAGTAGGCAGGTCAGCATTGAAACGGATAGAGTGTCCAAGGACTTCATTGAATTTCTTAAAACCTACAATAAGGCTGGCCAAGAAATCTACAAGCAGTGCAAGCTGTTCCTGGACACGATGCATCGCAAACGGGTGAGCCATTCTTGCAGAGTGAGGGGTTTGCTGGCCTTGGTTTTCTTTGCAGGGATGAAATTCTGGAAAGTGGAGTACAAGTCGAGGATCAAGCACTTTTCATGGTTGAAGGTAGCAAAAACATTAGAAGGGGTCAGTTAGGAAATAGATCTTCAGGTATGACCTGCTTGTTGAGAAGCAATCCATAAACATGATATTTAAAGAAGGAGAAAAGTATATTGCTTTTATGTGAAAGGAGATTAATGGGAGGCTTTTTGCCCAAATACAGATAGTCCTTGCTTAATGATCAGTTGCTTAGCAACTGTTTAAAATTACGATGAATCCCCTCCACCCCCCGAATTACTTACGATCCATTTCTGGAGGTCCAGTGTTGGTAAACACACACATTCCTGCGGTCACAGAACTGGTTTATTTTTAGGACTGCAGTCATGTGATCATGATTTACAATTATTTTTGCTAGTTTCTAGCCTTTAGGACAAAGCTGTGTTGGTGCAGTAGTTAGAACGCAGTATTTCAGGCCAATTCTGCTGACTGCCAGCAGTTCAATCCTGAACTGGCTCAAGGTTGACTCAGCCTTCCATCCTTCCAAGGTTGGTAAAATGAGAACCCAGATTGTTGGGGACAACAGGCTGACTCTGTAAACTGCTTAGAGAGGCCTGCAAAGCACCATAAGTCTAAGCACTATTTTTAGCAAAAAAATACCCATAGGAATGAATGGACTCACTTAACGACTGTTACATTTGCTTTATGACTGCTACAGAAAAGGTCATAAAATTGGGTTGATCCTGTGGGTGCCTTGACTTATAACCATCATGACTTAACAGTGGAAATTCTAGGTTCTGTTATAGTCATAAGTTGAGTACTTCCTGTAGCTTTTAAATATTAGATTTGTTTACAACACAGAAATGCAGAGAGCAAATTTTTTTCTAATCTACTTGTATGTATAGAGTCATCTTCCCTTCCAAGAAATATGATAGTGTGTTTACTGTGTTTATGAAACGAGTACGCTTATGTACAATTCTTCTTCTGATCAATAGCTTAGAAATTGCCGACATGGAGCTGCAGACTATGGTATTTTAAAATTTTGTAGGGTGGAGAGGAGGAGACATTTGCTATTTTCTTTAAATACATTTCACAATTCAACGTTGTAAGTGGCTCAGATATGCTCAGTAGTGAGATGAGCAGCATATAAATTGGAAAGGGAGGGAGGGTTGCTGGAGGTTAGATTTTCTTGTGTGCCATTTTTATGGAGAAATGCTTGTATCAAATGTTTTCTGACATTTCCCAGCACTGATTGCCCTTGACATAACCTCCCCTTCTTCCTGGACATTAATGTTTTTCATCCACTCTGAGAAACTTTGCATCTTCTCTAAGAGTCTTACTAAAGTTACTGGTTGACCTGAAAATAAACGATTTGATCTGAAAAAAGATATGCAGCTTCTAGTGTCTGCCTTATGCTGTCTGGTTCTGTAAAGAGTTCAATGTGTTATTTGTATAGTTCAATGGGATCTCCATTGGACTATAGGACAGCTATAGGACTGAAGAAAGAGCAACAGGTTCTACCACTTTGGACTTACCGTATTTTTCGGAGTATATGACGCACACACACACACACACACGCCAACAGAGGGTGGAAATGTTGGTGCCTCTTAACACCAAAGACAGCAATTTTTGGCCTCCTGAAGCCCCGTCCCTGCATCCCATTTTTGTGAAAAATGGGCCAGTTTTTGTTTTTTTTGCAGAAACGGGGTGCGCAGACGGTTTGGGAGACTTGCAGAGTGCTTCTGTGGGCTGGGGGAAGGCTGTTTTCTGTAAAAGCGGGGATGTTTTTGTTTCCCCCTAGCCCCCACAAGCACTCTGCAGGCCTCCCAAACCCTGGGTGCACCCCATTTTTCGCAAAAGCGGGTGAAAAATGGGCTCATTTTTGCAAAAAACAGGGTGCACAGAGGGTTTCGGAGGCCTGCAGAGTGCTCCTGGGGCCTGGGAGGACAATTTTTTTTTCTTACTTACCTCTTTGAAATCTTGGTGCGTCTTATATACCACTGCATCTGATAGTCCGAAAAATATGGTAATTTGGCCTCCATATAGACAATGAACAGAATAATAAGCACTTGGATTTTATGAGATCCATTCTCAAATACATGACTGATTTCTCTTTGTAGGAGTTAAGTATTGAGGAACAGTCTGAATATGCGCAGAGCCTCTATCAGAATGTGGCAGATAAGCTACAGACTCGCTGGAAAGGTATTGTTTTTACATATTTTCCCATTTTGTGTACGGAACTCAGAAGAGAGAAGAGTAATAACCATTATGAATACAATTTTAGATGTGCTTCTTCATGTCTGTGTTTGGAGTGGACTTGAGGGTGGGGGACTTTTTCCTCAATGATGATGCTGGGGGAACACGTTTTGGTCCTTACCTTAGAAAGAAGAAATCCTTCACCAAAGCAGTATGGATAAAGGCTCGCCCAGAGGGATCAAAAGTCCTGAACCCAGCCTTTCCAGAATCCCCCAAGTTCAGAATTTAAATTTCATTTTTATGAGGTTTGAACAGATAAAGATAGTCCTTGACTTAGGACCACAATTGAGCCACAAAAATCTCCATTTGCTAAGCAAGACAGTTGCTAAGTGGGTGTTACCCCATGTACCACCTTCCTTGCCACAGTTGTTAAATGAACCACTGCAGTTGAGTTACTAACACGGCAGCTAAGTGAATCTGGCTTCTCCATCAACTTTGCTAGTCAGAAGTTCACAAGAACTGATCGCGTGACACCAGGACACTGCAACTTCATAAATACATGTCAGTTGCCAAGCAACCGAATTTTGGTCATGAGAGCACGGGGAGGCTGCGATGGTTGTACGAAAAATGATCATGTCACTTTTTTCTGTGCCATTGTAACCTCAAACAGTCCCTAAACAAATGATTGTAAGTCAAGGACTATCTCTATGTGGAAATCATACAGTGGCACTGAAAAAAGGGACTTATGACCCGTTCTCACACTTAAGACCGTTGCAGCATTCCCACAGTTACAGAATTCAGATGCTTGGCAACTGGCAAGTGTTTACGATGGTTACGGCCTCCAAGGACCTGGGATTATCAAAGTCAATGGAGGAAGCCAAGTTCAGTTAAAAACTGCATGATTCACTTAACAATTGTAGTGATTCTTTAACAATCATGGCAAAAAAATAAAAATAAAATGGGGCATGACTCACTTACCCGCTTTCTTTAGCAATGGAAATTTTGGATTCAATTGTGATCGTCCATTTTTTTTCTGGGTAAAGCAAAACGTTGTGAAAAAAGTTTCTCTACTTTCACTGGGGATATTGCTAGGGAGTTTTTGGCTACAGACTGAAGAATGTTCTGTTAGGTTCTTCTTGGCATTCATTGCGCCTAGTTACAAAGTTCCATGTAGCTGCTGGCTTAGTTTGCACTGTGCTCGCCTAGTATTTATAGCAAAGCTTATCAATGAATGAGGCAAAGAGGGCTTTGGTTTTCAGTTTCCTTGGATTCAGAGGGATGACTGGCCCAGGTCACCTTCCATGCCTAAAGATGCATTGGAGCCTGGCTTTCCCTGCTTCTTCTCCAGCACCTTAACTACTACTTCATACCCGCTCTCACATAATATGTTACTGTGGGTGATGTTTTAATAAAAGGAGGGTAAAAATGGCAGATTCTGTATTAACTTCAAACACTTGCTCTGATGATATGAAGTATCATATTAGAGTACTCTGCAACTTGATATACCATATTTTTCAGTGTATAAGACGCACTACCCCCCCCCCCAAAAGTGGGGGAATGTCTGCTTCTTATACAGCGAATGTTGCCAAAGCCCCGGCCACCTGCCGGCCCCCACCCTTCAGCCTCTGCCTCCCAGCAATTTGCCTCCTTGCAGCAAACAGCCTGGTCAGCTTCAGCATAGCCTTATTTAGCACGAGCAGCTGATTGGCAGTTGGATCAGCCTTCTGTAATACCGCTTATCAGCTGTTCCAGGCTGTGGGGATCACCACCCATTGCTGCCGCCACCTCCGCACGCCCCATTTTTGGCCCGCCCTAGGCGGCGGGAATAGGTGACAGCGATTCACGCCACCTGGAACAGCACGAAAATGGGATATGCGGAGGCCGAAAGTGGGGCGTGCTGAAACAGTGATAGGTGGTGGCAGCAATGGGCGACGATCCCCGTAGCCTGGAACAGCTGATAGGCGGTATTCTGGGAGGCCGATCCAACTGCCAATCAGCTGCTCGTGCTAAATCAGTCTGTGCTGAAGCTGACCAGGCTGTTTGCTTCAAGGAGGCAAATTGATGGGAGGCAGAGGCAATTTTTTTTTCTAGTTTTCCTCCCCAAAAGCTAGGTGCGTCGGAGCATCTTATAGTCCAAAAAATACGGTAGTTTTCTTATATAAAACTTAAATACTCCCCCATTCTCCCGTTAATGTTCCTAGCTCTTCTTTTAGACTCTTGTTTTTATACATATGTGTATTTTCTATGTGTATACACAGACAAACAGACATACAACTTTCTGTTTTAATGCATGTCTTTTATACCTACTAACTTTTCATATATATTTTAGGCTCGAATATAGCTTTTATGCTTTTTAATTGATGTACAGTCAGTTACAGCCATATAGTCTGTGATGATTATAAAAAATTGTTTGTTTTTAAACTCTGTGTCTTTTTCAGTGCCTCCAGAAAAAGTGGAAAAAGTGACGGATCAAGTGGAGAAATACATAATGACCCGCTTGTATAAATACGTTTTCTGCCCGGAAACCACGGAGGATGAGAAGAAAGATCTGGCTGTCCAGAGAAGAATCAGGTTTGACTTGTTTCTCTCTTTTAGACGCAGAATCCGTTACTATCTGTTATCTACTTGTACCTGGATGATTTGGGCTGTAGCAGCTTTTCTCTTACCTTTCTCAGGTTTCTCTTTGAGGTGGTTGAACTTTTAAAAGCTGCACTATTGCCAACAGGGAATTATTACTCTTACTGCTTATAGGCCACCTTATCTATGCTCTGTAATGTTTCACTTCATTGTCTTCCCCAGAGAAAGGCCATGCCAACCCTTAATTATTTCATTGGAATAACCAAATTTATGCTCAAAATAAAGGGAAAAAAACCTTTTACAGTTGTATTAACAGCGTGAGCTTTTGTGCAATAAAGTTAAATACACACAGCATACAAACAACAGCGAAAACCAGCAAATGTTTGTATCCTTGTGAAGGATTTAAAGGTCCAATATAATTTAGATTTCTCAAAGGGAGCAGTGAGACCAATTGAACTTTATACTGATTTCTTTTCTCTAAAAGAGCAATATGTGAAGAACCTTTGGGGGATTACTCTGCCGGAAATATATTGCCTTGAAAGCTCTTCTTACAATGTTTTATATTGCTTTCTTTCGTTGCATTCTTGAAAAATATGTAAACAGTTAGTGTTTCATGACTACCTACCTAGACAAATATCAAATAATAAATTCATTTCCCTGTGAATATCTAAAAGTCAAGTCATCCAGACATTTTTCTTCAGTAATTTCAAAAACATTGCAGAGGTTGGGGAATTAATTTCTAGGGAGAAAACATAGATACATTACAATCTAAAATGCCATCTTTCAGTGTGTGTGTATGTACATATATAGGTGTGTGTGTGTATCTAATCTCTTATCTGTGTGTGTGTGTCTATATACATATACATACACACACACCAATATATATATATATATATATATATGAAAGTCTTGGTGTAGTCGGATCTTTTCCCGTGTAAGATTGAGAGTATCTTGGCGACGTTTCGAAGAGGTCCCACTCGTCATCTTCAGGCTGGTGCTTTCGGCTTCATGCTGCTCAGATCAACTCCGTAGCCAAGACTCTCATCTCCAGAACCAAACGCCTGGCCAACAAAGACCACCTGAAAACTGAATTACACACCCTCACAAACATATTAATCTCTAACGGTATCTAACGGATACCAAAGAAACACAATCACCAACCTAATCCAAAGGGAGACACCCCCCAAGAACCAAGACACAGAACAGGACAACGGCATCGCCCTCCTCCCTTACATCAAAGGCACCACAGATAAAATCAGCAAAATTCTCCACAAACACAATATCAAGACAGCCTTCTGCACTGACCAAAAAATAGCCAACATCTTAAGAAACCCCAAAGACAAGATCCAGTTAGAAAACCATATGTGTGTGTGTGTGTATGTATATATATATATATATATATATCTTGGCGACGTTTCGACGAGGTCTCGTCATCTTCAGGCTAGTGCTTTTGGCTTCATGCTTGTGCGAGCAACGCGTGATCAGAGCTGCCGTCTCTCTATATATGTATGTATGTATATATATGTATGTATATATACAATATCTTTTAGTCCAATGAAATTTCCAAAATCTTTTACTATATGATCTGAGCCATGAATCCAAATCACATACTCTTAATTTACTTTATCTCATAGTAAAAGTTACAATGAGATAAAGTTTAAAAAAAAGAGGAAGGGATTATATTTTGTCTTCTATATAAAAAAATTGGGATATACATTGTAATTGTGTGTGAATGGTTAGGTTTTTTCTCTCTCTGTCTTTCTTCTGTCATGCTCTGCCACTAAATGAAAAAAAAAACTGCTTAATATATTACTGCCATTCTATTATGTTCAGACTTACCTACCAAGCAACTGTTCCAGTCTGTTGAACATAATGTTCCTTGACCCCAAATACACTCTTCCTTTATGTTGCTTCTAAAAGAAGGCTTTTAAAAATTATAGTAGAAATCATGTCATTGTCCCCACAATGACATAATGTGTACTTTACTAGGAGACATGCCAAGCAACAGATTTAGCATTAGGCAAATTGTCTGGTTAAAAGCCTCCGTAGAGGAATGTCTCTTGTACAATGCTTCTGAAAGCAAGTAAACTACTGAGTTTACAATATTTTTGACAATGATTCCGGAGGCATACTATAGTATAATACGTAGTACATGAAATCAGATGAGTAGGTATGCATGAAACTAGAAGAATAGCTAAAATTTCCACTTTTGATAGAAGAAAATATTTGCAGCTCAGGATTGAACTGCAGGGTCCTTGGTGCTCTCTGTGCTTGCTTGTTTCCTTGCATACATTTCATTATCAAACTAGATACGGTATCATAAGTGCTAGACTAGCAATGATAATGTTGCCTAGTTTGGTAATGAAATGTCTGCAAGAAAATAACCAAGTTCAGAAAACATCAACGACTCTGCTTTTCTCCTTCTATTTTTCAGATAATCCTCAGCTTACAACTATTCATTTAACAACAGCACTGAAGAAAGTGACTTAGGACTGTTCTTTGCACTTACGACATTGCAACATCCTCATGGTCATGGTTATCAAACTTTGGACACTTGGCAACTGGTTAATATTTATATGACGGTTGCAGTGTCTCAGGGTCATGTGATCTTCTTGTGCTACTTTCTGACAAGCAAACTCAATGGGGAAGCCAGATTCACTTAACAACCATGTTACTAACTTATCAACTGCAGTGACTCACTTAACAACTTTTGCAAAATAAGTCATAAAATGAGGCAAACCTCACTTAACTACTGTCTTGCTTAGCAACAGAAATGTGCGGCTCAATTGTGATTGTAAGTGGAGATCAGTCATTTGGTAGGGATTTTTACATGAGGAACATCAGATTTTGAATCTTAATGTCAGTACTTGAATGAAACCACCCTAGCTTTTTCTGGAACCACACAGGTGCATGCACGCACCTGTACACACCCATAACTGCAATGAGCCATGATTAAGGAAACAGTTTTTAAGCCTTGAAAGCATCCAAGTATTGTCTTCGATAGCCCATAATTCAAACTATGTAATAATAGGAAAATGAATTATGGGTTTTACAGGATGGCAATATGGCAATCGTATGTACAATTGTTTAATATCTCTGAGTGTGTCTGTATTTATATTTTAATTGCATTCAATTACCATCCTATGCCTGCCATTATTATGAATATTAATACAAATGAGACGTAGTTATTGAGGATCTGGAAAAATGAAAATAAATTAATAATGAATGGATTAGAAATGTAACCCAATACCATTTAGGGATCTCAGAATAGCAATGGCTTGAAATTTAATTGCAAAATCTCTAAATCAATCAAATAGATGTATTTTTTCTTTACCAGAATTCACAATTCTGGGACAAATTTATAGAGGAGGGAGATGGGGAACTGGGTGTTTGTGGCTCAGGAGTTAAAGCAATATTTCTCAATCTTGGCAGCTTCCCAGAATTCTCAATCCAGCATTAGGAACCAAGGAATATTATTTCCCTAGAATGGACTCCCCTATCTTTTTTCAGGCCAAGGATCACAACCTGAGTGGAGTACATGACTACATTTAAAATGTGAGCAGACCAACATAAAAACAAAAAATGATTTTACTCCCTATGTCTTAAATTACAGGTAGCATTTCTTTTCTTATATTGGATTCTTCATGCTGTGATAATGAAAAATGGCAATCCAAAGGCAAAGGTTCCTAAGATTTCAGGATATGCATTTCCACTTTAGAGACAAAGTTGTGGGAGTAATCCAGTGTATGGTAGCAAAACCAGGGTGTTTTCTTTTTCTTTTTAAATGGACTTTGTGCAGTGATTCCTACCTTGTTTGTGTTGATGGCTTTCCTAAGATTATAATAAAATACTGTCCTGACTCATCACTCAGGGAATATTATGAAATCTATATTTAATATAAATCAATTTTTCACTATAATTTCACTATATATTTCACTATAAATCCATTTTTCTTATGTTGTACTACCTCATGTTCACAGTAGTAAGAAACAGCTAAGATTTATGGCATTAATTGTCGAAAACTGCTAGAAGGTGCACACACACAGAAAAGCTGTTCTCAGACCTCTATAAAGCTCTCAGTGAATTAAAATAACTTTACATTCATGAAATAGATTGTATAAAATGAGAGTGAGGGTTCATTCTCCAAGCTTGTTGGTTGGTTTCCGAACATTTCGGTAGCAGGTTAAGTAACATCTTCAGCAGAGTGTAGGGGATGTCAGTGTCCTTCTATTTGTAAGGGCTTCAGGTGTGGGTGTGTCAAGTGAGGGCCTTGTGATCGGTCAGCTGTGAGTCATCAGTGAGTCTTGTGATGAATCTTGTGATAAGGAGATTACATCAGGTCAGAGTCATTGGGAGGTGAACTGCTGAGGGGGTTGCATGGGTTGGTTGAGGATCAGTGCTGTCTCTGGTTGGCTGCATGACTGATTTGGATTCTGGTGGGTTCGCAGGCTGGTTGTAGGTCAATGTGTCTATTAATGAATTCTTGTGGCGTGCCAGGCTTCGATGAACTCATGAGCATAATGGTAGCGTGGCTGATGACTTTCGTGTTGCTCCAATCAAACTGGTGCTGTTTGGTGTTGGTGGGGGTAGAGATTAAGGATTTGGGATCATGGCTTTTGACTGCTAGCTGGTGTTTGTGGATCCGGTTTTTTAATCGACGTGATGTTTCTCCCACGTAGAATTGGTTGCAATGGTTACAGTTGATTTTGTAGATTACGTTGTTTCTTTCATTCTTCTGTATTGTATCTTTGGTTCTAGATAATTCCTGGTGGAGTGTGGCTGTGGGTTTGTGGACTATTGTTATTCCTAGCGATTGGAAGATTCTGGCTGTCATTTCCGACACCCCTTTTGCGTACAGTAGGGTTAGTTTTTGCATGGTGGTTGGCGTTGTGTTGTGGTTGTGTGCTTTGTGTCGGAATATAAAGTTTTTTGGATAGACATTGAGAGAAAGACATTGAGCAGCTGTTTCTCTTCTGCTTTTCTTAGTGTTGTGGTGCTGCAGTGTGTCCTGATCCTTCTGAACAGGCTTTGGACACAGTTTCTTTTGTGTGCAGTGGAGCGGTTGCTTGTGAAGCTGAGGATTTTGTCCTTGTGAATGGGTTTGCAGTAGATACGGGTTTCTAGTTCTCTGTTGTCTTGTATAAAATCCTAAATAACTTCTGAAATGCTATAATTACTATCTAATTACTATCTTGATTTGCCATTTCTTTCGCCACCTTTCATGCTGCGCTGTACATGGTAATGATGTGGAGATATATTTTATTTTATTTTATTTATTTGTCAACAAGTACAAAGAAACAAGTATCAGTATAGATGTAGACATGGACACATGAAAAAATGGTACAAATAATACTATGTGAATGCAAATATGTTTCTGTCTGGTTGGGAAGTTGAGAAAACTATGTTTTCTCAATTTGAATTGCTCAAACTATATGGGCTGGCACACAAACTTAGAATAATTGCTCTTGTCCCACGGCCTTGATAGATTGAACAAAAAGAATGTTTTTGTTCTACTAAGTGGTTCTACTAAGAACCACTTAGTAGTGGTTTTAATTCCACAGTATAACTATTGGTGTTTGGAAGTTTTATGTTTTAGAGAGTGAGCAAGCTTTTTTAATTTTATTAAAAATTATTTAGATTGATTTAATTGTTTGAGTTTTTTCTTTATTGATTGTCCTTTTAGTATGAGTAATCAAAAACTGGTCTTTAACAATGAAGGAAGTTTATGTCATATCATTATATGACAAGGAGCAAAAAGGCAGGTATCCATGAGGTTTGAATAATTCTGTCCTATTTTTAGACGGTCACAATAGAGACAGCCTGAAGTCTGTTCCAGCTGCTCCTTTGAAAAGTGCATTTAGGATAAAATTAACGGTATGAGAAAGAACCAAATAGATTTATTGCTTAATACAATAAAAGGAAAGCAGGCATCTCTATTCTATTAAAGCAACGAGGTAATGACTGCTTTGAATAGATCAGCAGATACATCCTCTTGTGTTTTGGCTTCTATTCAGTTTGGAGGATGTCTGGAGATTATTGTGGAAAAAAATTCTGAACTGAAAAGTTTGTTTCTTTGCATTCAAAAGGAAATTGGTCGTTTATAAAATTGGGTCTGAGGTTGAAAAATAGATATAACAGATACATTGCAGGGCTGGTCAGCTCCCATTAGTCTCACTACCCAACATATGAAGAAGACTTTAGACTCTGCTTATTGAGACCGCCCTGATGTCTAGTTTAATCAATACCAATTGTTTGATATTTAAGAACCTGGACTTGGATTGGAAAGGTTCATGTTTCTGCTTGACCACAGAATTCATATGGTGGTCATCTTGGACAGGATTGTAGATGTGATGAAGTATAATGGGAAGTACATGTGTACACCATGCAAATATATTTCATATATCTGTGGGTGTGACCTGTGGGGGAAAATTGGGCTATATTTGATATCAACACAGCAGTGTGTAAAGAGTTGTTATCCGCTAAGCACAAGGGTATCAAATTCGCCACATCACATTACTGTCAGATGGGTGGGTTCTAACTTACCTCACCGCCGGTTCGCTTCCTCCTGCGCCGCATGGACGTGCTGTCATGTGATGTAGCACAACATTTTTTCCCTTTGCGGAGCTGGGGTTGTTGTGGCCTACGCATGACACATCTGGCCCACAGGTCACCAGTTTGACACTCCTGAGCTAAAGAAACAACTTCTGATTCTCAATAATATGCTATCTGTTTTTATCTCTCTGCATAAACTACCTAAATATGTATGTAGGACTGAGGCCTGGAAGGTTATTATTTTCTTGTGCAAAATGGATTGTGTTATTGTTAGAATCTTGCCAACTCTTCTTCCCTTTGGGATCAAATCATTCTAATGTGATCACCCACAGTGAGTGGGTGATACTGTTTTGCCTCTCCCTCAAAGCAAAAGCCAAACCAAATATGGTCTCTAGATTTCCCACAATGTGTTCCTTAGTTTTTCTTTAGCTGAAATTCAATCTGCTGTTTACTATACTTCAAGAACTGCATGACCTAGCCCAGTTATATGATTCTGTTTTTATCCTGTCTGTCACCTAAGCAGTTTGGCTTACTTCACTCAGGAGAAGCATTATGGATTCTAACATACTTCATTTTTCCAATTGTAGAATCTTAATGCAAATTATAGCAGTCCTTTCCTACCACCATCACTACCATCAGAAAGCACCTCATTAGTCAATTAAAGATGTGGAAAACCTGTGGCTTCTGTATGCTTTAACATACAATTTTCCATTACCTCCTAATCACTGGGCAATCTAACTGGAGTGAAAACAGAATCCAATAACATTTGGAGTTTCCCATTTCTGATTTCATGGGTTTAAACTTCTCAGCAAAATGCAGATGTAAGATACTTTCATGAAAATAAATAAATTTAATTAAAGCTTAGTGGGAAAGAGAGAAAGAGATTTTAACTATGTTGAAAGCTCAATGTTATTACATCACCACAAGAGACTATTCCTAGCATCTTCCTGTTAAATGAGCTAGAATTTCATGTCATGTGTCCAGATGAACAGAGGTCACAGAGGTTTTTTGGGGACATGAGACTAACCTAAGCAGTTATAAATATTAAGCAGTGATATGTGCTTTGTAGTATGGGTGTTTGGTTCAGTTGTTTTCTGAAACACTGATTTGTCTTTCTCTCTCAAACATGCATGCACTCACACAGATATTGCAGCATTTCACTTTACAGTATCTATCAACCAATTAGTTGAGCTTCTTTAATACAATATATATTTACTTTTTTGTAATTTTCTTTTTAAAAATACTGATTTAAACAGCGAAAGAAAAAATGGGGGGAAAACCTGACCTTAAAATATTGAAATATGCACATACAAATTAAAAACTCTACTTTTACTTTAAATATTTATCCCACAAGAATACTGCGGACAGTTATTTTTAAAATAACTTTATCTCAGAGACAGGCAATTGGGAATTGGGGTGGGGCAAATGGAAATGGTATTTGTTTGCAAAGACCATGGCTGTGAATTTGAGGACCACATAATATAACATGGACATTTAGAAGGGAAAGGAAAGACAAATGTCAAACATACAATGAAAGGCTGCAATGCAAACTCTGCTCCTTAATGATTCCTGATGACTATCCAGGTTTCTTGGCAATGTTTTCAGAAGTGGTTTTTCATGGCCTCCATCCCAGGCCCATGGTCACCCAGCTGGCTTTGTGCGGAAGGGACTACTGGAGCTGAGTTTCCTGCTCCAGTGGCTTTAACCACCAGAATAAGTTGTCTCTGGTCTTAAGTGTCAGTATGCACTGTTACCAGAGGTGGGTTCCTAACGGTCCGGTCCGGTTCTACCAAACCGTTAGTAACTTACCAGCACGATTCGGTAGAACTGTTAGGAACCCAGGCCTGCCATGCTCCTGAGCCAGTTCTTTCAGGGGCGGCATAGGTGCCACCATCTTGGATTTTGCTTTTTTAAAGCACTGTGCATGCACGCAGGCAGCCATAGCATGCCCCTGAGTAATCCAGCAATAACAAGATTTAGAATCCACCTCTGACCGTTACAATATACAGGTGAAACTCGGGAAATTAGAATAGCGTGCAAAAGTTCATTTATTTCAGTAATGCAACTTAAAAGGTGAAACTAATATATAAGATAGACTCATTACATGCAAAGCAAGATAGTTCA
>JANHFT010001796.1:91157-110884 GCA_032467955.1 Pseudoxenodon macrops | reverse complement strand
TTTGGGGTTTTCATGAGCTGTAAGCCATAATCATCACAATTATGACAAATCATGGCTTGAACTATCTTGCTTTGCATTTAATGAGTCTATCTCATATATTAGTTTCACCTTTTAAGTTGCGTTCCTGAAATAAATGAACTTTTGCATGATATTCTAATTTTTCGAGTTTCACCTGTAAGTATGAAAAGGTGGAGTTATGTCATGATATCACAATACATGTCTCATCTTTTTGGCATCAGTGTAGCTAGAAATGGATGACACTGATGACAAAATCTTTGAATTATGACAATGGGACATTAGCACCCTTGATGTTGCTAAGGATTGGGGTTTTGTTCTGAAGCCCATGAAGTGACTTTTAGACACGCAGAGATGGCTCACTCATGTCACATAGTGCAGCAGCAAACCCCGTGTTCCTCACACAATGAGAACTTTATGGAAAAAAACCACTGCCTCAATTATCATGTCGTCCTTTTAAAAATGTAGATTATTTTTAGCTTTTCTGTCTGCTCAATAACCATTTGAGGCGATGTGTTAACAAAAGAACTAGAAAAAGATTCAAACTATTAGAAACTTAAAGCTGAACAGCGTTTTATAGAGTAAAACACTGCATTAACTTTAAAATTAGAGGCCAGCATCAAGTATTACACACAAGGCATGTAACAATGTTAAAACAATGCTGTCTTCATCATTAATTTAGCCTAACTCCAAAGGCATTTTTATAAAAAGGTTTGTCCTGTTAATTAGATTTGGGAAGGGCAATTTAGTCTTTCCCTAGATAATTATCTCTCCCCAGTACCTATTATCTATATCTATTCTAAAGGAATTAATGACTAAATAAATATATTGCAATTTATAGTTTTCATACAAAGTCACACAAGGTGGGGAAAAATACAAATAAAAGACATAAAGATAGATTATTTAAGCAAACAAACAAACACATTACATGTGGCTTAAAATACATGCTATTTCCCCAATAAAGCAATATTGTCTTCACATGAACTTGATCAAGTCCAGCTGCTTTAATAATAGTGCAGGGTTTAAAAAAAAGAAAGAAAATAGTCTGGTTTATATAGTAGATTTTCTGCCCTTTTGTAGTGAAAGCATTCAACATTTCCAGGTAATCTTATGCTCTAACATAATTTAGAATGTAATGCCTGAGACAGAATTACATTAACTGAAGTAAACATGAAACGTCTGGTGTTCTCCTTGGCAAACAGCCACTTTTGCTATGTCTTCCTAGAAATGCACAACTTGAAACCATTCATTTCCTTTGTTCTTTCCTTGTACACTTGTGTAGTGGAAAATAATTTTCATAATGAAGCACATTATTTATCCTCACATACATCTGTATTTTATATATTCAACATTTAGCTCTGTTGTTTTCTAAAATAGGAATTTCTAACCATATTGGACAGTTGCTTACCTTTACAGTATCTGGAATATTTCACCCTGTTTGAAATATAGACTTCTTCAACCATGCTAGTTGCCTTTTAAGAATGAGACATTCCATTAGTGTTGCTTTCCTCAATCTATATAGATGTGTTTCAACTTCTACTCTTCCCGGTCAATATGATTATATTGTAAAATTGATGGGATGCGAGTGAATCAGAATAAAACAATTTGGAGCAATTGAAACTAAAAAGAAGGAAGGGCAAGCTAAATGAAACATGACTGCATTAATTATATTACATCTATGCTTTTAATCCATACTGACTGAGTTAATTGGCTAAAATCAGCAATAATGAAATTGTTAAAATACAATTAAAGTGCTCACATAAAACATCAAAATCATCAAAAGTCCTGTGATGTATGGTTGATATCTATTCTTCTAACATACATATACAGTGAACTCCCTGAATTAAGAAACTCTGAATTCTCTTCCACATCTTCAAATAAATTCAGTGACTGGGTTTACACTAAGTTATAGTTTGTTTTCTCCAAGTCTAAATCTATTGGCTGGGCTCACACTATGCTCAAAACCCAAACCAAATAAACCCCTTTGTGGTTTAATCCAACGTGTAAGCAAGAACGGTATTGTTTGTCTAAATTCATGATAGTTCAAATCCAGCTAATAAAAGTCTCAAATAAAAAAAACTGAGTATGTCTACAATGTTGTTTTAATCCTTGTTCAAATGCTTTACTGTTTACATAAAGGTTAGTTAGATTTTTCATTGGAAACAAGCAGTCTTAGTTTCTAAGCATTGCTCTTTTCTCCAGGACTCCACACAGTGCATTTTTACTCAACCCCTGTATTCCACACAGTGCATTTTTACTCAGCTCCAGGATTCCACACAGTGCATTTTTACTCAACCCCAGGATTCCACATAGTGGATTTTTACTCAGCTCCAGGATTCCACACAGTGCATTTTTACTCAACCCTAGGATTCCACACAGTGCATTTTTACTCAGTTCCAGGATTCCACACAGTGCATTTTTACTCAGAGTCAGGATCTTGCAGGCTGATTTAGACTTTGCTCACTATCTCTTACTCCACTCCACAGGATTAAAGCTGCTCTCAAAAGAATATTTTTTGAGCTTTTGGAATCCCAAAGATGCTTTTTTCAAATATGTTTTTTTCAAGAGGCAACTGTACTTTGTCCAGAAAGTCCAGTTGCCTCTTGAAAAAAGCACTTTGGGACAACAATGACCTGGATAACTGAGAATCTCCATAGAGATTCCAACTCTTGGAATAAGAACAGAATATAGATTGTGTGCAACTATTAATAAAATGTATGATATTCTAGTTCCCATATGCTCTGGATGACAAGATAAAACTTACCTTGCTACTTTTATGCATATCTCTCGGACATGCTTCTTCCATCAAATTTTGACAGCCTCTGAGTCTTTTGAACAGCAGTTTGAGGAGAGAGAACAGAGGTATTGGGTGGAGAGGAGAGATTCTCAACTTCCCTTTCCTGGTTGTGGATTCTCTGTTAGCCACACACATTAGCCACAACAAACCTGCTGGGTTCCAGATACATAACATGTGGCCTAGAAGAAAGAAAGGAGAGAATCAATGGAAAAATTGAATTTGCAGGCTGGTTTAAGAATTTCTAGCCAACTAATTCTTTACTTCAGATCATATCCTCCAAAAGCCAGTTTCTCAAACAGCTGTTTGACATTTAAACATAACATTTGCAAGTAATATAGTGGGGGGTCTTTAAGAAAAAAAATCAGTCCAGATTTTTTTTTAAAAGGGAAGGGTCTAATTGTTTACAACTTAACTGAACAATTCACAAATACCCTCCCACAGTATTGACAATTCTGCTGTTTGTGTTCATTTATTTAAGAACTCAATGAATAAATATGCATTTTGTGACTGGCTGGCTGGCTCACAATATATATGAACTAATTTTTCCTTTTTTAACCAAGAAATATATTAGCACTTCGCTGATTAGGATCTGTTCAGTCTGCTGAAGACATATTCTTCCCAATGTTTATGGCTTTACTCCTATTTATTTCTAAGGACACTTCTACTGCCATTGTTAGTATGAACCATTAATCGTTTCTGGAGTTCAGGAATGAATGTTGTCTTTTATTCAACCTCCGGAGCATTGCAAATGCAATCCCTGCCCAGATTTTTTCCTGCTCTTTAGTTGAAAGTAATTATTTCCAGCTTCTGCTGGCTCAAGTGCTGTGATCCAGTTTGCCTGCTACACTTTACTTTCTTTTAAAACAGGGTTTCTGAAACTTGGCACTTAAGATGTGTGGATTTCGACTCCTAGAAATGAGGCTGGCTGGGGAATTCTGTCTTGGAATCTTTTAAAACTGTACAAAAGAGGTCTTGTGTTTCTACCTAAAAGATAATTCTTTTAAGACTGATGGCTGTTACTGTGCTATTGTGAATCTGAAATTGCACCTGATTTTTTATTATTCTAATGGCAAAGATAATGATGTTGAGTTGAGCAGAGGTATTTTTCAGTTTCAAAAATGTGACTCCTTTAACCATTTTTGACAAGTATATCCATGCCTATTGTTTCTTTAGAAACAACCCATCTTTAAGTTGTCAGTAAAAAAATCTATATCTATTTTGATATGTATGAAAAGCCTCTTTTTGCGAACAAAAATAAGTCTATAAAGGTAACTACGTGACATGTTCCTTACCAGCAAAAACTGGCAAGTGAAAGAAATTAAGAGCAGAAGATAAGAAAAAAGGACTAAATTTAGTTTATACCAATTCCTTTACCAACCTTTCCATATCATCAGTTTCTGACAACCAAGACTTTCTCACTATGCTTTCTTTCTTTCAATCCACTCATATATTCGACTTGTAATTTTATCCTCATTCAATGTCTCCATGTGATCAACCAGCTTCATGTATTTCTCTTATAGCAATAGCACTTAGACTTACATACCATTTTACAGTGCTTTACAGCCCTCTCTAAGGGTTTACAGAGTCAGCATATTGCCCCCAACAATCTGGGTCCTAATTTTACCCACTTCGGAAGGATGGAAGGCTGAGTCAACCTTGAGCCTGGTGAGATTTGAACTTATAAAAGTTACTTATTTTACAGATAGTCTTCACTTACCAACTGCTCCTTCAATGAAGTTACAACAGTGCTAAAGTTACAACAGTCCTTTAAAGTTACAACAGTGCTATAAAAAAAAAGGAGATTTTTGGCTGATTCTTAAAATTGTGATCACTACAGCACACTCATGGTCAGAGAATCAGGATTTGGGCTCTTGGCAACCAGTGCACATTTACAATGCTTGCAGCATCCTATGGTCATATGATTGCTATTTGTGACATCACAGCCAGTTTCCAACAAGTAAAGTCACCAGGGAAGCCAGCAGGAATTCGCAAATCATGGTCACACTTAAGAACTTCAGGTGACTCTCTTAATCTGTAAAACTGACGAACTGACATTGTAAATTGGGTGTAGTCACTTGATGTTTTACTTTACAACTGCATCACTCAGTAATGGAGTTGCTGGTTGCAATTACAGTCAGTAAATGAGGACTTTCTGTATATTCAATCCACAATCATTCATACCCATTAACTTTTAATTCTATGTATTCATGTTTTATTATTTTTACTGCATGTAATTTATTGTTATGTTTCTTCTACAATACCCATCCATTATTTCTACTAAACAAACTAGGTATAAGCATGTTCTTATATACAAACCTTTTTTTGGGTTTGGGGGGACAAATATTCACTCCTTGCAACAAACCACATACTACCAATTGTCTTTCCATCAGTATCTGTGCCTCTTAAAATTTCTCCATCCATTTTTATTGAATATTCTCACTCAACATATATTCATTTATTTGACCTAATTTTTCATCTTTTATGCTAACTTACAATATTTCAATCAATTTTCTCTGTCAGCCTTGGATACATTAATTTTCATAACCCTACTCCAAACTGCATCATTCAGTCTACATAACATTAACTGTAAATCACTAACATTCTCAGCCAACTATATAGCACTATCTGCATAAAAAATACAAACATTCACCTCTAATATTTCCAAAAGCATTGCTTATACATTTATTCATAAATGCAATTAAGGTGACATCATGCACCCTTGTCTTTTCTCTGTTCATGTTGAACCATTCTCCAAGCATGGAATTTATTTTTCTGCATGATTTACTTCCATCATATTGCTTTTATTGCATTCAGCAACCAATCTAAACCCCCCAAATTTGTGCAAAACATTCCGTAAATCACCCTTATTTACCATCACATACTTTCTTAACCACAACAGGCACACATAAATGTTCTTTCTCACATTCTTTTGTTCATTTCTAAATGTCCTACTGAAGAACAAAATTATTATTTAAACACCCCAGAATTTCCAAACTGTGAAACATACCGGAGGAGGTGAGTGAACAAGCTTTTGCAATAAATTCCCCTTTCCCAAAATTCTGTTGCATTGTTTTCCTTATTTATTTGAGTTCATTTTGGTGTTTTGATTTTAGAGGAGGTATGTGTATTAAGATTTTGCTAAAGGGAGTTCTGATAGTAAAAGTTTAGGAACCCTGGCAGACACCGTGCACTACATAAACTACATATCCCAAGTATTTATTTATTTAGCATATGAGAAGAAAGGACTGACTGGAGAAGAGCCTAATGCTCTTGAGGGCAAAAGAAAAAGGGGATGACAGAAAATGAGGTGGCTGGATGAGGTCACTGAAGCAGTAGGCGTGAGATTAAATGGACTCCAGAGGATGGTAGAGGACAGGAAGGCCTGGAGGAACGTTGGCCATGTGGTTGCAATGGATCAGACACGACTTCACGACTAACAACAAATATCATACACGGACTAGCAATATATATTAGCATTTCACCTAAATTAGTAAAACATAATAAAATATAAATTTTAAAAAGATCTATGTTCAAATACCAATGTTTAGGCTAACCATTGAAGCACCGCATCATTTATATTTAAAAAAAAATCAGATACTGGACTAGTATATGGCCTCAACTTATAGCCGGTCACGATGTGACCTACAGTTTGATGTGAGACCCCATCACTAAGGGTAGGATACTATGTCTCATTGTGAGGTGCAAAACCTATTCAGGATTGTCCATAGCTGATGTGGTAGTTCAAAGCCTGGCCCCTTTTTGTGGGGTCGTCATTTATATATCAGGAAGTTCAATGACCTATTTGGCTTTCCTTTGGGAATCGATGTTAAAGTTGTTGGGCATACATTGTGCAAATGCTAGTTGGAGCTTCCTGGATTTGAGTCTTACAGTTGATAAATAAGGAAGGCCGGCATGCACTGGTAGGACTGAGTTATTCATAATTTTTCCGTATTCTCTCACTAGTACTTCTTGCCTTCGTAAGGCTGGCAGTGCTATATGGCTCAGAACAGGAAACCAGCAAGTGTCCAAGTATCTTGCATCTTTCAGTCAGAATTCTGTCAAACACTTTCCCAGGCACACCTAGCAAATTAATATCCCCCCCAAATTAAATTAAATGACAGTGTTTGCAGTCCCGCTGGCTTACTTTCCCTTTGCGTAAAAAAACAATAATGGTATGCTTCCAACGATCTGGCAAATATGTGGTCTTCACACACATGTTAACTGTTTAGCTAATCCATAAGCAAATTGCTTCCATAATTTCGAATTGTTTTCAGTTACACCATCTACACCTGCAGTTTTACTTTTCTTTCAAAATTCTCACAATACATACTACTTCTTTTCAGAATTTTTTTCTTGTGAGAAATATTTATAGTATTGATTTCAATTTAACTTTTGAGTGATCACTATCTTTCCTATGAAGATGTCCTCTCAATATGTTTTTATTTCAGTTCTTCTCAAAATATTTCATCACACTTATTTTTCATTCCAAACATCCTGTTAATTTCCACTCTCTACATTTTGTGGTTTTGTTATCTTGACCTTTGATTATATTCCCTGTAAATGTTATTCCTTCCTCCATCTTTATAATTCGATTTTGTTCCTGCGTACCCTCAATAATGTTTGTTCTTGTCATAAAAAATTTCCTTCCCCTGAGTTGGTGGGCTTGGAACATTTGTCTGTTCACAGGGAATGTTGAGGATCCTTCTCTTGCTTAGTTCATCTGGAGTCTGCTGCTACCGATAAAAATATTGGTTTAATCTTTTTACCCTACATTATCCCATGTAATTAATTAATTTCTTTTTCATATTATTAAATCTTCATTTTTATGTCCAAAATAATTTGAAAACTAGCTATGTACAAATATTAATCTAATCTAAGGGAGACATTTGGCATATTTCAGGGTATAATTTTCTATAGTTTCAGGAATATAGCAATAGTAGACTATGGCTGAATACTATAGATCAGCTCAATGTTAGCCAAGTGAAGAAAATGCAGTAATCCATTAAAGGGAAGCTGACTAAAGACACATCACTTAATTCTGTCTGACATGAACATAGACTCACTCTCCCTGATTTATCCAGTAATCTGATTAGACAATCAGTGATTTAGTTTGCTCTGGAAAAAAACATGCTCTGTAAATAGGGCAAGAGTTTCCTGCTATCATGCAGACAATTTGTGCGGCTACACTGACAGTTCCAGTCAACTGATACAATTCCAATCCATGTTAAAATGCTTCTCACAGTCAGTGCTCGATATAGAAGGGTGCTTTGCATAGATTGCTTATATGTAAATGGCTTTTATAAGTCCTTATGAGCTACAACAAAAGCTATTATTGGGTAATTGCCCAGAAAAATTAAATTCAAATAAATATTGTATGTTCCCTTTACAACCATCGTGAAACACAATATTATGCTAACTCTACAGCCTATCATAGCACCTTGACTGTGGTATATATGGTAATTCTTCTACAAGAGGAAATGCGTTTTAGTTTTCATGCAATTTCTGCAGCAAATTCCAGCAAAAAAACAATATTATTAAAAAGCACACAGACATACAGTAACAACCTGACAGAGCTATCGTGGTCATAGCAAACAACATGAAATCTACCAAGCATAGCTTAGCATGTGGACAATGTTCCCACATTGATTGTGCTGGGAATGAGTCTTCTTTATATTTTGCCACGATGGTCCAAATACTCCTGTAGAATTTCCTGATGCCCTGATAACATTACAAGCAACTACAGGCATAAGAGGATGACCACACCCTCAGCATCTTCAGTTGCAGAAAACAATAGACAAATAATGGAAATACCCTAAGCCAGGGTCTCTAACCTTGGCAACTTTAAGCCAACCAGAGGTGGTTTTTAAATTTTCTTACTGCTGGTTCGCTCAGGGGTGCGCTGTGGCCATGCACATGCTTTGCGTGTGCATGCACAGTGCTTTTAAAAATCTAATATGGCAGCGCCTATGGTGCTGCAAAGAACAAGCTCGGGAGCGGGCAGGCCCAGATTACTAACGGTTCTACCGAACCGTGCCGGTAAGTTACTAAAGGTTTGGTAGAACCGGACGGAACCGTTAGGAACCCACCTCTGACTTCAATTCCCAGAATTCCCCAGCCAGCTAGCTTGTGAATTCTGGGAGTTGACGTCTGCCAGGCTTGCCAGGTTGCCAATGTTGGAGATTCCTGCCTTAAGCAACCCCTGAAGATAAAGGTTTAAGTCGCAGACAGAGAAATGGAGATTGGTTTCATATACTACATTAAAACATGACTTTTTTATTGACTTATTTTTGTGATGTTGTGGAAGCATTCACACACAATATTCAACTAAAACTGCACCATTTTTCTCAAGCAAACGTCTGACAGGCGCAGTCAATGGGGAAGCCAGATTCACTTAACAACCGTGTTTCTAATTTAACAACTGCAGTAATTCACTTAACAACTGTGGCAAGAAAGGTCGTAAAATGGGGCAAAATTCACTTAACAAATGTGTTGCTTAGCAACAGAAATTTTGGGCTCAATTGTGGTCGTATGTTGAGGACTATCTATGCTCTATTAAGGGCAGGGAGAGGAGAACAAAATTAAATTTGATTTAATTGCATTTGAACTTCATTAGATTTAAACTAATTACAGTAATATAAGTTCCCAATAATCACCTAATTAATATTTATTATTTAAAATACTGTTTGGGAATTCTTGGAGAAGCTTTGGAACAGGATTTCTGATTTATGAATAAGTCTACCAGCTAAATGGCCAAAATGTAAAAGGCTAATTTGCAGCTTTGTTTCACAACTATCTCTTTGTGGTATTTAAAAAAGAAACTTTAAAATTAATTTATATTTAATGGAATATTTCAATTGTCTTTTGAAAAACACATTAGAGGCTTTTGTATCCATGCTTGAAAAGGCTTTAGCATTGTGTCTTTCAGACCAGTCAGATAGTTCTTATGAATTGTGCTTTGGGACCCTATTCTCCAGAAATGTGGACTGTTTGGGGTAGTACATGTTTAAAAAATGATTTAGAATGTGCAGGAATACAAGGATAATATCTTTTTTAAGTACCTGTGTCTTTCCCTCCCCCAGAAATCAGCATGAGCTTTAAAAAAAATCCCTTTAAGGAGTTGATGGCTTTATTCTCTAATATGTCTCCTTAAAGTTATTTTCAGACTTTCATGGAACTCTTTAAAAAAAATGCAGTGATTTTAAAATGGGTCTTCTTCTTCTTACCAATTGGAAAGTTCTGAAACATTCCTTCCAGGGTTGCAACAATACTCCAAATAAGTGAAGATTTCTAGGCCTTTGAACCAGACACCCAAACACCAGATGTCTTCTGTCTATGGGATGAGACCGGATTATAATTCCTATATAACAAATGCCAGAACTTGGAATATTCTACCATAAAAAGTTCTTTCACTTCATCCTTATTGAAGTTTGTATGCAATTTCAAAACAGCTGAAAATGATGGAAGACAAAAACTTGGACTTTAATTTTTTTTTGTCATCTCAAATAAATGTGCCATTAATCAGAGGTTTCTTTTTTTGTAGTATAGTTTTTGAAAATCAATTAATTTAACTGATTACGAACAGTATCTTATACGTAGACATTCTTCAAGACTAAAAAATAATTTTTTACATACCGCACTGTCTCCCATTTTCAGAATAAGTCCAGGGCAGCCAAGTGAAAAAGACAGTGTTACTCTGACTTTAGTACGTAGTTACATACAGACTTTGCCATAGTTAATTATATTTGCTGATATATCCCCTTCTTTGTAACTATTAAGAATATATATACCCTAATCATATCCTAACCTTTTTTAATTCAAATGTTCACCTTCTTAATGTAGTTGAAAATCACATTATTTTGTATTCTTCAAGCATATAGTGAAACTGATGTTACAACAATGGAATCCTTTTCTTGTCTGAATATAAGTTCATTGTACAATTGAGTCAAATATAGCTTTCATTTTATTCAAGAAATTTTATCCAGGAAATATCTAAACAAGGCATGTGACAGGGAAGTGTGAGGCATGCACTTAGAAAAATTGCAAAGTAGTTTTTCCAGCTCATTTTGAATAAAACAATAATAAGCAACCATTTGGGGATCACATATCACATGTTTCACCAGAAACACACATCTGTGCAAACTAATATAGAATAAAAAGTACCATCTTTGTATATTTGTCCAGAGTAATATGAAGGTCAGCATTTCATTTAATGCTCTGCTTTTCAGTAATAAGGTGTTTCAGAATAAGGATCTCATGATATTAAAAGATTTAGGAGAAGATGTAAAAGAATTGTCTTGAAAGATTTCATTGTTTCTAAGAAAATTGAAGAAACCATGTATGATCAACATGATATGCTCCAGACATTTCATCACTCACAAAGAGAGACTTTCCTTCATCAAATAGGCAAAGCAATACTCTTAAGTGCTTGCTGACTTCATGGACATGTTAATGGATTTTTTTTGGCAGCAATACACAAGTGGTTTGCAATTGTTTTCTTCCAGAATGCCTTTTCTTAACTTCCCAATCTGGGCTACAATCCTGATGTTTCCTGGCGGTTTCCCATCCAATACTAAGTAGATATTTTTAAATCACCAAAGGTTGACCGTGTTGGCTTTAAAATTACTTTTAGACTGCCTGGAAGTTATTAGAGGTAATGATTTAGGAGCAAAGCAGGTCTACTGCACAGTACAAGACTGCCTGTGGTTGAAATGACTGGACACTATTTTTTTTAAAGAAAAACACATAGCTATGTCAATTTTTTAAAACTGACCTAATTGTGTCTTGAGAAAGACTCTGCTTCTAGGGAACAGAATAATATACTAGAAAGAGCACTATTAGAAAAATATCACTAAAACCAATTCCATGGTGGCTGAAGTTATGGTATATAGAAGCACTTTTGGCCAATTCCCCTCTCTCGGCCAAACCTACATTACACAGTAGTTGTGAGAAAACAGGCAGTACAGAGCAATATATATGCCGCCTTCAGCCCCTGACCAAAAAAGTGGAATAGCTATTAAATAAGTAAATGAATGTTGCTTTAAGAAAATGACCATCAGATACGGAGTTGTGGAGGCAACATAACTAGCAGCAAGTTCAAAAACCAGAAAAGCTGGAAACCATGACATGAACTGATCTGTTCCAAATCAGTAGCAAGGAAAGTTTTTTTAGACACAGGTATAGCTGCATTTTTAAACTGCATTAGAAAAGTACTTTAAATCCTGAAGTTTTTAACTACAACAGCAGTAGCTCCATTTATGTTCTAAAATGATACATCTTTGATTTATCCTTTAATTATTTCAGTTCTTGCTCAGATAAATATAATTCAGGGTAATGAATGCTCAATATTAAAAAGAAACTAAGTACCGGTAGGTGTATCAGGTTACTTAAAGTGGTGTTCTATTAAAGAATTTTTAATTTTCATTGCTCATTCTCTATATAGCATTTTTTTCTCCTTTTAGCTCTTCGTCAGAGATTTGTTGTCTTCTATAATAATATCTTCCACATTTCTGGCTTAAAATTTCTATTGAAAGCTAGGTCAATGCTAACAAAGCTGCTTCTGATGTCACAGATTCATTCACGCCTGTTACAAAGATTAATAAAGTTAGTATCATAGCAATAAATCTGTCTCATCCTACGCCAACACAAATATAATTGAGTACAAAGAGCACATTAGGCTATTTAGGCCTACACTTCACTTTTAGAAGGAAATAAACATCTTGAAGATGTTTAAGATGAGCATTTTCCTCTACTTTACAATCAACCATTTCTATGGGACCATTACATTATAGCTTTTTGATCTGTTGGTAGAATTCCATTGAAACTTCATGTCTCAAGATTATACAATAGTCTAATTTGCTGTTCAATATAACTACCTGAATACTCTAACTTTTAGAACGCTGAATTGGAACCCCTGGTCCCTTTAGTCTAGCAGTCTGTTCTCATGGGGACGACACAAGAAGGCCCACTAATCTCCCCACAGATGGTCTTCTGTGGCACTCACATGCTCATCAAGGCTAATAGCCAATGATCTCCCATGACCACATCCATGAGCTGGTCCAGACCTTTCTTTTTTGAAACCAGTCAAGCAGATTACTAGGACTTTATCTCTTGGTATATCGTTGCCATTCCTTCAATTCATGCGATATGTAACATTTTCTACTTGACCAACTTAATCACTAAGAAAATTGAATTCTTTAAAAGTCCTGTGTCGTTTTTAAAGTTCTCTTGGAAGCCTAAGAAAAATCCCTCTCTATTGAGTAGTAAAGAAAGGTTGCATTTATCTGAGTTTCAAAGCTTTCTTTCAAATCATTTTCAACATGTTTTTGCCCTATTAATAATAAACCAGCTTACAAAAATCAAATGTACATCATTAGTCACAGTTTTAAGCTCAGGGAAGTTTTAAAAAATGACAAGGGCCGGGTTGGAAAAAAATAACATCTTGCCATTATCATGATATTTGGTACTTGGTAAGCCATTTCAGTATAAAAAAATAATTAAAATGGGATTGAGAGGTGAATTATAATGTAATAAGCATTGGGGGGGGGGGAAATCCAGATAAGAAAACCAATAAAGTTTAGTTTATAAGAGAAAGGCTATAAAAAGATCATGCTATAAATTAAATCCATAGAAATTGAAATTAAAATAAATCTACACAGTAAATTTACTACATTTGGGCTGCAATTGTTATGGTCCATGAGAAGGTGTTAAAGGTACTATAGTTTAATTCTCTTTAATAGGGTCCAGACAAGATGACTGACTTTAGAGGAGACATTTCTGACAAGTGTGTATACTATCATCTTCTGGAAAGGATCAAAAAGGGAATATGCTAGAAAGAACACTGTGGAGCTACTGGACGGAAAAAATTTCACCTGGCATAATCCCAAATCAAAGTGTAATCAACAATAGATCTGGTGCCAGTGATGGTAATAGGCTCCCACTGGTTTTGTGTGGAAGTGGTTAGAAAACAAAAGCTGTCTGAAAAGAAAAAATAGAGCTGCAAACAACATTCTTCCCTGTCTTCTGCTTTGCTGGCAAGAGTTCAGGAGAATGTTGGATAAACCAGTTAATCTGCCTTTTTCGCCACTAACAAGGTAAGCAAGATTGCACTGCCCATTTCCTGATTTTAATAGCAATAGCACTTAGACTTATATACCACTTCACAGTGCTTTATAGCCCTCTCTAAATGGTTTACAGAGTCAGCATATTTCCCTCAACCATCTGGATACTCATTTTACTGACCTTGGATGGATGGAAGTCTGAATCACCTTTGAGCGGTCAGGATTGAACTCCTGGCAGTGAGCAGTGAGTTAGCCTGCAATACTGCATTCTAACCACTGCGCCACCACAGCTCCTTAATGTTTCTTTAAATTAAGGAATATTAAATATCTTCTGAAATTGGGAATCGTCTTCATTAGAAATGCCTAACATCAAGAAGTAGAGATAATTATTGAACTGTAGCAGAGATCCAATCCTGTACACTGCAAATGTCCCAATCTTGTAGTTTAATATTCTCATATCTGGCACAATTGGAGGCCAGCAGATTATATGATGATGATGTTCGTGCATTGTGTTCAAAGAGGAGCTTGACATTGAACAGGTTGTGGGCTGTCCACGATGTGTCCACAGGTGGCTGGTAAGGCCTATATGGGCACAAAATGTTCTGCCACATGTTGGGCAGACATGTGTGGGCACCATTGTTGCAGCATTTGCAGCTCTCCCTTTGCAGAGTGCTCGCTTCTCTTGTGCTATGGTGGTTCTTCTGTCCTCAGATGTCTGGCAGCCTTGGTAGATCAGCGTGTGCCATGTTGATCGATCTTGTGCCAGGGTTTCCCAGGAGGGGGTGTCAATATCCAGGGACTTGAAGGAGCTTTTCAACATGTCTTTGTTTTTTGTTTGTTTGTTAACTACAAAATGTCTTTATTGAAAAAAAATATGATAACATCTAAGGTTAAATGAAATTCTGTCTTTTAATATTAAAATAACTTTGGATAATAGTAAGTAGGTTTTTTTAGACAAATAAATCTAAATTTCTCAACGTTTATTCTTCAACAAGCATAGAAACCATGTGGCAACACAAAAACTCTGATAAGTTTATGAACTCAAAGTCTGACATTTTAGAAAGATACATACAAACATTGTTAAAGTAATATGTTTGCAGATGTAAACTAGACACATAATATACAAATTGGCCATTTTTTTTTTATTTCCTACAAAAGAAAAATCAACATTGGTCCAAGTTCTTGGAAACAAAATCTATATTCTTTTAAAGAAAATGCGAATGTTTCTCAAGAAACGAAGTTAATTTAAGTCAAACCATATACTCTAGTTATGGCGTTAGTTGAATCACAAGAGTTTAATGGGGGCTAAGAAAAGATTGATCTTCTGTACTTTTGGTTTAACTCAATGGGACTCTCCCAACAATTTCTAAATTATAAGACATCCAGCCCAGGGGTGGGTTGTAACTTACCTCGCCGGAGGTTCGCTGCCTCACCCCGCCACGTGGGCGCGCTTCACGTGCGCGCATGCACAGTAGAAAAAAGCCCCAAAAAATCCTTCCCCCCAAAAAAAGGCCGAAAACAAGATGGTGATGTATGCACAGTGCCGGAAACTCAACTTCTGCACATGCACAGAAGAAAAAAATCCAGAAACCCACCCACCCCAAAAAAAGGCCGAAAACAAGATGGTGACACATGCGCAGTGCCGGAAACTCGATCTGGAAAAATCTGGGGAAATTTGTTTCCCCCCCCCCAAAAAAAGATGTTGGCATCCATGGAGCATCAGAACCGGCTCCGTTACATCACCAGCGGCCTACTACCTACTTGTAGAACCAGTCCAAACCGGTAGGAACCCACCTGTGATCCAGCCACTTGTTTTGAAATGTGTCTTTGTATTGCTCCCTTTGTCTCCCATGCGATCACTTTCATTGAGACCGCTCACCATAAAGGAGCTGTTTGGGAATGCTGTGGTCTGGCATCCTTGCCACATGGCCTGTCCAGCGTATCTGGACTTTCATCAGCAGGGTGTGTGAACTGATGGCAGGCCTGCTCTGGAGAGGACTTCTGTGTCTGACATCTTGTCCTGCCACTGGATCCTCAGAATTATAAAGAGGCAGGTCATGTGGAAGGCACTACTGTATGATCATTCTTAAAAACTAAGTCCCTGTAAGCACTTTACTCTTCTCTCTAATTCCAGTAAGATCTCACTTTAGAATATTATTCTTTTTCTGAAGCCATCTATTAAAAATAATATATTACAGGAGCTATAAAGTGCTAAAATTCATAACATCCTTGAAGGCTAAATTTAGAATCAATAATAGACAAATAAAGGTTCATAAAACGTACTATTTTTATTTCTCCAACATCAATCATTCCTCCTGTATTAGTTGGGCTCGGGATAAAGTGTCGTCTATTACTCATTCCCTCCCTGGTCTATAAGTAACATGAAGTTGTTATTTCTGCAACAACTCCTGAATCATAGGAGACACGCTATATATCGGGTTTTTTAAAATGACTTTTAAGGATCCGTGTCTCTGCTATCTTTCCATAAACGTATTGATGAAAATGTATACAACAGAGCACAATGGCTGACATTTCCTTTTCAATTTGAGGTTCATTCTACTTGTATGAATTATGTATTATATACTTGTCACAATTTTAGAAAATATGTCTCTGTTAAAGTATTTCTGTTCCGGACTACCGGGGAAAAAATGGTAAAATGAAGATGATTCCATTGGAAGCGGAACAGATGACCGAACAGAATGAAGAGTTGACAAATGGATTGGCTCTTCGTGATTCCTCTCTAGACAAGGAAAGTCTTGAAATTGCACATAAGTGCTCTGTTGTGGTCCGCCAGCAGCTAGCGGAGCTGGTGGCAGACTCAGACAGTGTGGAGGTTGGGGAGGAACATGGGCCAGTCCTGGAGTCTGGGGAAGGCTCTGATGAGTGCTCTGCATCGGAGGCAGAGATGGGGCCAGGGCTGTCCAACAGTTATCAGCCATCTCCAGAGTCAGAGATAAGTGGGGCAGAAGAACAGCTGGAGCCCGTTCCCAATGTGTGCATGCGCAGAGCTGTCAGGAGAAGGGAACAATTAAGGAACAGGGGTCGACTCGGGATTAAAGGCACAAGTGGACGTTGAATGGCCCCTTGCATAGGGAATAAATAGGAGCAAAAGGGGAGTGGTGTTTGCAGGAGACAATTAGTTCATTTATTAGTGTGAAGATTTGCTTCATGCCTCACAGATACTCCTTGCTAAGTATTTCATTGTACAGTGTTGTGCATGGAAGCTCTCAGCCTGGCAACTATTCCAGGACTGATAAAGTCTGTTGTTCAATTAATCCTTGAAAGGCTTATTGCCGGGACTTTTCTCTATGCGAATGCTAAGAATTCACATGAGCCAAATAAAAAGGTGTTGTTTTTTTCTGGACAAGGAGTCTGCTTTGTGATTTTGTGAAGCCTAGGTCAGAACAGTTTGCTTGCTTCCTTTCCTTCTCCCATCTCACAAAAGTGACTCTAGGCTACTTACAACAATAAAAGTCATTTCCTGTCCTTCTAGGTTCTTATTCTTGTTCTGTTCTTCATATGCGCTGTCTTCCCAATTCTACTTGTAATTCTACTGCCAGTCAAACTGAGTTTTTCTTCTTTCACTCAAACTGAACAGCAGATTGGTTTGTTTGTTTTTAAATCAGCATTAGAGCTCCAGCTCCATGACACCATGACAAGCAACAAAAACAACAGGGTGTGAACTAAGAAAGAAAATCATTTTGGGAATTATGCATTTAAAATCTCAACTCATGCCAGCACTCACTTCTCTGTTTCCCTCACCTCCAAGATCTTTTCATCGTCCAGTTCACTGAAGACCGTCCCACTGATCTGGTTGGGCTTCAACGCTGTCCAGTTAAAAACTGGCAAGCGGAACTTGGTCTTGATGGGCTTCTTAATCCGGATTGCTTGGTGCAGAACGGAGAGAACAAAGCACAATTAGATCATAATTGTGGAAAAGAGAAGATATTCTCAGCTTACTCCCAACAAGTCAGTCAGAGGAAGAGGCTTTCAATCTGGCAATTTTCTGATGAGTTTTGGATAACTTTTGTTAATTTCCCTTATGCCATAGTTTCTGAAGAATAGTATCTATGTGATTTGGACATGTCATCAGATCCTTTCCCTCTTCTGTATGCAATCTGTTAACACCTTATCTGGACTGCAAAACTCTAGACAACTCCAACATGGCAGCAAAGAACTACAGTGAGTGTACCACTGTCATTTATTTTTGCAGCCCATATATGATATGCCTGATCTGAAACAGATGGATTTTCTTAAAGAGAATGGGGTTTGTTTCCCAAAAAAACTGCTCGTATTTCAAGCTCTATGCCTGAAGCCAGGACCAAAATTAAACTCTCTATTTTTAATGGAAACAAATTATTTTAGTTTTTGCTATTCTAGTCCAATAGAATATCTCATTTCCCCAAGGACACTCAAACTATTAAAAATTCAAGGTCGCAACAATGAAATGTGGTGCCAAGAAAAAGCATCCATACAAATGACATAAATGGCATTTTTGGGGAAAATATACATTTTCTCAACTATATTGCATAATTTACTCTGCAACAGTTTCTAGTTGCTTAATTCAGTCTTATCAAAAAAAAAATTGTTTTTTTTCTGTTTTCTGCCATTTTCCTCAGATTTTCCAGTCTAAATTTATACCCATAAGGGCTAGAAACACGTATTTTAAAGTGGAATCTACATTATTACTTACATTATTTATCTTCAAACCCTTCCCCATTCAACTAGCATCAAGTATACAGCAACCCCCATGCTATCTTACTGCTCAGGACAGGACTATTTGGGGGAACAGATGTTGAGCTGGTGGTGGCACAGTGGTTAGAATGCAGTATTGCAGGCTAATTCTGCCCACTGCCGGCTGTTCGATCTTGACCCGTTCAAGGTTGACTCAGCCTTCCAGCCTTCCGAGGTTGGTAAAATGAAGACCCAGATTGTTTTGGGGCAATATGCTGACATTTGTAAGTCACCCAGAGAATGCGGTAAAGCACTATGAAGCAGTATATAAGTCTAAGTGCTATTGATATCTACCTGATAAGCCCATTGTGAGAATCACCGAAGGAGATGTGCCAGGAAGAGGTGGAGCTGGTGGACACTTATCTATGAAGAAAGAAACAATAGATAAATACATAAAACAAGACACCTCCCCTCTTGGCAAGATGTTGGCTTGTTAGCTCCAGTACAGAAACCTACCTGGTAGTGGAGGAGGGGGTGGGGGAAGAGGTGGCGGAGGTGGTGGCGGAGGAGGGGCAGCCTCCACAGGAGGCAGGACAGGCAGGCAGAAGTCATCCTCAGAGATGTCGCAGAAATTGATCTCTGCCTCTGGAGGTGGTGGCAGCGGCAAGTGGTCACTCCCCATTGGATGTGAGGTATAGTGATGCCGGAAGGCTTCTTCCTTCTCCTTGATAATTCTGCGCAATGTATGAACTTGGTGGCTGGCACTTTCGTATGTCTCCTGTCCCAGATACAGAGATGCAATGGAGTCTTTCTTACCTCTAAAAACTGTTCCCTGCTTATCATCTCAGGCAATCCTAATCACAAAGGACCAATTACGTCAGACCTTCCCCAATTCAGGGACCTCCAGGTGAACTGGAGGTTTGAGTGTTGCAATCCAACCCAGCTGGCAGATACAGACTGGGGAAGGTTGCAAGGGTCATTGTATGCTGAACTGTAAAATCGCGAGCATTTCCAACCATACCATTTCTGAGAATAAGAACGAGTTACATAATTTAATTTCCTTCGTAAGAAGAAAATAGCTGTCTATATGGAAAACAGTATGTGGGGAATGTCTATGGAAATTCTCAGTCATCCAGGTCATGGTTGTCCCAAAGGTGCTTTTTTCAAGAGGCAACTGGACTTTC
>JANHFT010001796.1:70377-83472 GCA_032467955.1 Pseudoxenodon macrops | reverse complement strand
ATACACGGGGGGGGGGCAGCATGGGGGGGCAGCACACGCATGCGCTACGGGAGGGCATTGCATTATGGGTGTGGACATGCACATGCATGCACCCTTTTGGCACCCGAGCAGAAAAAGGTTATCCATCACTGGCCTAGGTCAATGTTTCCCAACCTTATGAACTTTAAGATGTGTGGACTTCAACTCCCAGAATTCCCCAGCCAGCCATGGCAGACCACCTCCAAGAATTCTGGCAGTTGAAGTCCAAACCCTTTAAAGTTCACAATTTGAGGATACAGCTAAGTATCCTCCAGCTGTGTTGGACACAATTCCTGTCATACTTCACGAGTTATAGTTTGGACCTCAAGAGAGTAGACAAGGTGGCTCAAGGGTGACAGGCCAGATTTTATTTCTTCTGAATTAAAAAGAACACATCGATGTTGTCCCTGGATTCAATATATTGTTAAGGAATAAATGTATATACCCAAAGCAATAGTCAATTGAAATGACTCAAGGACTGATCTATATATATATAATATGCAAATTAACCCTAACATGCTACTCTACATATGTTCATCCCCAATAACTCATCTTTTTTTTAAAAAAAAAATTCAGCACCCAAACTCCTGAGGAAAATCCATGCAAAATTGTTTCCTGATTTCTCTGGAAATGTCAAATTATGTTGCCAGTTTGGAGAAATTCATTCAGAGTCCACCATTACCTGGACAAAAGATTCTAAGCTTCTTGCTCGAGTTCACAGAAGGTAAGGCATATTAACTTGCTTTGCAACGCTTTTGGGAAAGGAAGGATGCGGGAGGGGTATATATCTTATTTATAATTCTTATGTATGTTGAGTTTGTAAAGATAGTTGCTTTTCTCTTATTGAACCACTAGCCGATAGGGCTGGGGTGGGTGGGTTGTGGATGAGGGGGATAGGCGCCAGCTGCTGAGGAGACGGTTCGAGGGATCCAGGGACAGCCTTGCAAGGTACGGAAAGCCTCCCTTTCATCGGGCGTCCTACGATGGGAGGGATATAATAATGCTTTTACCAGCCTTTCGGAACTTGGAAAAAAAAATAGTCTCAGGATGAAGCCTTCTTTTAAATCCCCCCCCCTCAACCCTCCCGCGTCCCCGGTCCGGGTTTGAACGTGAGGCAATTTTTGGACCAAGGCTATATGGAGTTTCTCCTTGGAAGGAGGTGAAGAGCGGAGGAGGCGAAGGGTCCGGTGGTCCTTGAGGGAGCCAGATCAGCTCCTCCTCGTTTCCTTCTCTTCCTGGATCCTACCTGAGTCCCGGGCCTTTCTCTCGTACCTCTCCTCCCCGCGTTGACAGGCTCGCCCGCTCTTGGGCTTGCCGAAGTGGGAAGAAGTCCGAAGACCTTCTTTGCTCAGGGAGGGAGGAAGGAAGGGAGGGGGGGGCTTTATCACCCCCCCCCCCAAACTACAACCCCCCCTCACCCAAAGATTACGTTTTGTGTAAAGCTCGTCCGAAAATAATTTCTTTCGGGTCCTGTCTCGGCTCCGCCTTGTATTTATTTGCTCGCCGGTCAAGCTTTCGAAGGGCGCCGAGGAGAGAGAGCCGTGGGATGTTTCTAAAACTTCCTTCTACGGTGTGGATTTGACTTGAGGTTCCTCTGAGGTGGGAGGGGGGGAGAAGAGCGAGGTCAGGGTCACTTATTCGTGGCTCCCCCCCCCCACTCCACCGTTTTCTGGGATCTCCCGGCACCTGCCGGGGAGGGAGGGATTCTGTTGCAACTCGGTTGTTTACTAGGCATTCCACCCTTTGGTGGTTGCTAGCGACAGAGTTGGCTTCAAATATTATATGGTTGCCGATCATGTGTCCTGAGTCACACAATTCTTTGGCTCTGAGGCTTTTGGGAAGCCGCTGGGTAGTGTAACTCTTGTTTTGTTTACCTCAGTGTGTGTTTGTGTGTGTGTGTGTTTTCTGATGGGCAGTGCGCTCCCTGCCTTGGTAGCGTCGCTTCTGTATTTAAAGAGGGAATTTAGTACCACAATGCTTGGATGAATGTTGCTTGTAAAATACCCTGCGGCCCTTTGTGGTGTCCAAGCTTTAATATAAATAGCATTTTTCCAAATGCAGGGCAGGACAGGTGCTTGGTAATTCTTAGTTATCTACCTTCAGTGCTGCAGCATCTACTTCTTACTACAGTGAGGTCATACATCTGCTGTCGTCCCCCCCCACTCGATATTCCTAGCTATAACCTGTGCCTGTCTATGTGTATTGCAAAATAGCTTGCTATAAATGCTGGATTTGTGAGGTACAGAGGTTACAATCCTTTATCATTATTTAAAGTAACATTGATATTACTTTGTGCAGTCAAGTAGGTTTTTTTTAATTATATAAAAAAATAGGGTACATCTTTGATTTGTTCATGTTTACAAACCTCATCAAACCAGTATGAGAATTTGTATTAATACGTTCAAGCTTAAAAAACAACAACCTAAGGTTCTTCTAATATTGCAACATAGGTTTTTTTTAGAGGTCATTCAAGTCACTTTTATGCCTGGACTACAACAGATGACACTTTCTGAGGTTTACATGTTTCCCATGCTGGTTTTGTTTGTTTGAGAATGTTATTTTGTATATTTTCTTTTTTACTCTTATAATATTTTCTGGCATTTTAATAGCAGTCTCAGCATGTTATCTAAAACTCGTTATATAAGGCAATCTCTTTGTTTTAGCCATCAGTATAGAAGTTTGGATAAGAAGAGGGATCAAAATATAGTTTGGATACAATTGTCGGGTTCTGTAGTTGTATGAATGTTCTTTTAATTAAGAGATGCCTCTTCTCAAACGCATGGGAGATGACCTAACTGATGCATGCTTCTTATTTTATGCATTCTGTGATTCTGGAGGCAATATTTATCTGTTATTTTCGTGGAGGGATACATGAGCATAAGTTAGTGCCATTAAACAATAGCAGTTACAGTTTTACCATTTAAAATACCTTATTTCTTACAATTATAAAACTATTTCTGTTTTAATCTATGAAGTAATAATTCAGGAAGTTTCTTTTTTAATTTTTGTTTTCAGATGATTCTGCTTATGAACTTATACTTCATTGGGAGTTTGTTTTGATACCCACTGATTCCGAGATGTTCACAGTGACAATAGATGACATCCACTGATTTACTGAAAATACCAGTTTCCCAGGATATTTATATTTCTATGTGAAATATCATAACATCTTGACATTTACAGCCTTTTAATTTATTTTATATTTTCATTACTCAAATTATTTAGGAACCTGTCAAATTCAATGAAATTATGCAGTAGTATCCATTAGCTGGTATGGTTCCTGATACTTGTAATAAGATGTTATGAAATCCTAGTACATTGAAATCACAAAGTAATAAGTAAACATCATAATTTATTATACCAGAAACAAATTTTTAAAATTATTTTTATTTGTTATTTATTTTCTGCCCTAAAATTAATTGGAAATAATTTTTATAGGAACAAAGCTACTCATCCAAAGAGAAATCAGAACGGGCTATAATATAATATGAAATACAAATAAAGACAATAATGTTATATAAATAATAGCAATAGCACTTAGACTTATATGCTGCTTTACAGTGCTTTACAGCCCTTTCTAAGCAGTTTACAGAGTCAGTATATTGCCCCCAACAATTTGGGTCCTCATTTTACTGACCTTGGAAGGATGGAAGGCTGAGTCAACCTTGAGCCTGTTGAGATTTGAACTTATAAAAGTTACTTACTTTACAGATAGTCTTCACTTACGAACTGCTCATTCAGTGACCATTCAAAGTTACAACAGTGCTAAAAAAGGAGATTTTTGGCTGATTCAAATATGCAGGTAGCCGGCAGGCAGCAGACGTAGTGTGCAGTACTGCACTCTAACCACTGTGCCACTGTGGCTCATAATAAAAGAATAGCAGCATTAAAAGGAGAAATAACCCTACAATATTTTTCAAGGAAAAACAATCTCCACCAAAGAAAGAAAGAAAAGTAATCATAATGGGCAGCTTGTAATTCATTCCAAAGAACTCCTTAGAGAACCAGATTTTGACATCTGAAATATTTTAATGTTTGGACTGTGCAGGCCTCCATAAGCAGAGTTGGCATTGTTGAGGCCAGAAACAAATCAGCCTTGCACTTTGGTTAATTGCTCTTTAAGGTTTTAGAAATGGGAATGAGCACCTAAATTGAGTTTTGAGAGGTATGGGAAATTGGCACAGGACAAATAACATTGGGATGATAGGTTCACACTGTTTCCCACCTATTTTAAGTGATGCAATAATGAAAGCATCCATTTCCAATATTTTTTCTGATCGAACTAAAACTATCCCAAAAGCTTTGCTTTGAGAAACCTAAAGCGTAATACAGGTAGTCCTTGACTTATGACCATAACTGAGCTCAAAATCTCTGTTGCTAAGCGAGATAGTTAAGTGAGTTATACGACCTTTCTTGCTGCAGTTGTTAAGTGAATCAATGTAATTATTAAGTTAGTAACTTGGTTATTAAATGAATCTGGCTTCCTCATTGACTTTGCTTGTCAAAAGGTCACAAGGTGATTACATGACGGGGTATTGCAACCATCATAAATATGAGTCAGTTGCCAAGCCTCTTAATTTTGAACACATGACCTTGAGGATGCTACAGTGGTTATAAGTATAAAAACAATCATAAATCGCTTTTTTCACTGCCTTTGAACTTTGTAACTTTGAATGATCACTAACCAACAGTTACCTGTACATTGTAACTTTAGCAGAATTAATGTTTCTGTTCAGCCAAATGTGCCTGGTGACAGATACTGTTGCAACTAATGAATTTGTGATGATTAAGTTCATGTATTAAGTTCAGTATTTTCATTCTAAAGTTTAAAGTACCACATTACAAGTTCAAAATAGTAGTGGTAAAGACTATTATTCATGTTAAGTTAGCACTTATTCATGTCCTTGTTTATGGAAAGGAAGTGATAATTCTGGTTTGCCATCCATGCTGGAATGAAACAACTGTATTGGTATGTGTTAATCCTGATGCATTTATTTGCTATAGCTGTTTAATGAGAAGAATTATTCCAAATTACCCTAGTCCTCAGAGATATACCATCATTAAGTATGCCCATTGGGATTTGGAATTTTTCTGAGTAGCAATTATTCTAACTTCTATCAAATTGTCACATTTTGAGAAATTTGACTGCATTCCAAATGCTGTTTGTTCTGTGGCAGAACATAGAAAAGAGTATAATGATAAAAAGTTCTCATAAACTGATTTTTGCATTAAATATGGTGCCATGTTGATTAGTAAACACAGCTGTAAGAATTGTCATTAACATATGCAGTTTTTGTTTATCAAGGTGTGAAGATCATTTTTTCCTGCATTTCATTTGCCCATTAAAACATTAAAGGTTAGATACCGCACCTACCAGTGCCTTCTTATAGAAGTATTTCCCCTCCTGAGAAAAATGTAGCTAAGGTATGTGGTTGAGTTAAGTTCCTTAACTTCTGAAGGAATTTAACTGTCATTAGGTGTGATAAGTTGTAGGAGGTATAGGTATGCTAGTGGCCTTAATTCAAACATGTATTTTTCCCAGAGTGCATGGCTACCAAATGCAGTGTTTTCCCATGCTTTATCAGGTATGAACAACTAGATCCATATATGAGGAGTTCAAGCTAACTACTTTATTATATTCTAGCTATAATGCAGGAATCTCCTAGTCTAGCAGCCTACCCTTGGGAGCAAATAGATAAGGTTCCAAATAACTTCTGGGGGCACGGGGAGTTAGTCTTAACTCTTTTGCACTTGCACAGTGACTCTAGGCTAACTTCATGCTTGAGGTCTAACTACCAGGCTGGGTGCTTCCCAAGTTGACTGTTATTAAGCACCATTTATTTATATTCCATCTTTATTATTTTTATATCTATCTCAAGATGCCAAACATATGTAATAACTCCTTCCTCCACCTATTTTCTGCACAACAAACCTGTGAGATGGGTTGTGCTGAGAAAGAATGACTGGCCCAGTCACCCAGTTGTCTTTTATGGCTAAGGTGAGGACTTGAGGTCATAGTTTCCTGCTTTCTAACCTGGTGCCTTAATCATTAGATACCTTTTCAACATCAGCTGTAAAGTATAGAATGTTACTTTATTTATTTAATAGCTCTGCCCATGTTGTTGCTGTGACTCTGGATGACTTACAAAGTTAAAAATCCAGAAGGCAGCATGAAACCAACCAAAATAAATGAAACAATAATTAAACACAATGATCGGATGACATTCTTTCATAGAGGGGAGCTACAACATATCCTTTCTGCTGCATCTGATGGGTCACCTGTATTTCTACATCCCACTAGCATTAACTGCAAATATACAGTCAAAACGCCCTTCTTTGGATCCCACAAATGCATCTTGCCTACATAACAATATGAAGTACATAGTAGAAAAATTCCAGAAATACCACCCCCATCTCAATACAGAGACTTCACAGGGTGGTTGTTGTGGGGAAAATAGGAGGAGGAAGGTGTGTTAGATGTGTTTGCTGCCTTGAGTTATTTCTAAAAATAATAAAGGCGGGTTAGAAATAAATAATGAAAACATCCTATAAACATACAAAAATACCCATTTAAAAAGGTTCATAAAAAGAAAAAAAAGCCATGCCATAATAAATTATAAATTATAAATTATAAATATGCTCTCATGAAACCCCAAAAGACAACCCAGTACTGGATGGGACATTTTAGCATATAAAATGAAAAGTAAAATTGTGCATAATATTAACATAGACTTACATTTGTTTACATAAAAATAAGAATTGTTGGTAGACTTGGACAAAATTAACAGAAATTTAGCCCTGAGTGAGTTAAAATGCAACGTAGTCATAAAATACCAGTTGAACTGAACCAGTTGCTATGCTCAGCTAATCATAAAATAGTAATGTCAAGGACAGTATGTGTGTAACCTTTTGAATTATACATAGAAATGGCTTTCAAAAGATTTCTTTGAAAGGCTTAATATGTGATCTATATTTCCTTTAATTTTATTTGAGGAGATTTTTATGCTGTTTAGTAAATTTAGAAGTACATACATAAATATGTTTGTTAAAACTACACTACTATTTGGTATAATGCAAAGGCTTCATGGGACAAAAGCAGTAATGGAGATTGCTCCCTCTGGGGAAAAAAATAAACACAAAGTAAGTAATCTATGTTGGCAATGTGCTTCAGAAATCAGAAATCTCTTGGAAGGCAAAGAAGCAAAAATAAACAGTACAACTTAGGAAAGCAGAAGATTAAAGGTAGAAATTGATAGTACAAAGAAATGGAACAGATTAAAGTGGAAAAGACCTGCAATCTATTTTCTAAGCAGTGGTTTTAATTTACATGAATATTGCAGTGATTGAAAAATTAAAAATATTGCATCATTAGTGTTATCTTTCAGTTTTAACATGAAAAGTAGGATAATATACTGAGGTACTGTTTAATATGACTGTAATTAATCTAATAGGAGAGAGTGATGTTTTAAGATAAGTTTCATAGAGAGATTTTTATTAGTGCATGGTTAAGCAATAATTATTAATTTTAAAATTGGTTTTATTTGAAGAAGTCTCAGACAGATGGAAATATTTCTGTGCTCACAGTTTTACACTTTTTTAGTTTCAGATTCTTATTACATTATAGAGTACTTTTGAAGTCCTAGTTTAATTTAAGTAGTGGCTTATTATGAGGAAGAAAGGTGTTACAACTTCCATTATATATTTTCAAATATTTATACTTTTAGAAAACTTAATGTATGATCTGATGATAAATATATTTTAAATAATCTGCAAATGTACTGTCTTTATTTGAAAAAATGACTATAGTGCTTCCTCCTTATACTAAAATATATTATTCCCCTTAATATTTTCTTCATTTTTATCTTGATTAATTTAATGGAATTTGCACTTACTTGCATACAAATATTTCCATTTATTATCAGTATCAATCCAGTGTCTCGATTCTGGTTTATGATACTTTGTTGTTAAATATTTTATATTTCAGATAGAGTAGACTGGCTTGATTGTGAATTTGTTCCACTCATATCTAAAATATGTGGTAGAATATATTACAGACATATTTGCAAATTTTGTTACAAAGCAAAGAAACTCCATTTATAACATCAGTCTAAAACTTAATCTGTTCCCTAGAACATTATTAAAAATCCAACATATTTTTAACAGTTGCATACTTGCTTAGAAGCATCTCGTATTGAGTTTAATAGGCTTATTCTCAAACAAATGTGCAAAGGATTATATTTTGGTCTATATAAGGCTGCCAAAACTAAATAGTTACATTCCATTTTGCCTTTTCAAACTACAATGTAAGTATAAACAATGTGAAGATTGACTGGTAGCTTAATAAGAAAAGTTTGATACATATTCATGCGTCGGTTATTTGTTTTATAAATTTCAAGAAGCATTCCATGCAGTAAAACCACTAGTCTACAATTTGAGTATGCTGTTTCTAGTCATCAGATAATTACTTTGTTGATTGCTTTTGATAAAAATAATAATTTAATAGAGTATTCTCGACCTTTGTGAGACATTTTGGTTGCAATACTACTGGTTTTATCTTGTTTTGAAAGGAGAACATTACAAATTTATTATCTTTATAATATTGTGTTTGTTTTGTTGACTAATGCAGAAATAAAACAGAATGTAAGCAAGTGTACAGGTAGTCCTCAAAATATGACTGTAATGGAGCCTGTCCATTATGGTTGCATGTTATAGCAGTCGTTGCCTAACAACCTTGCTATTGCTGCTCTCCTCAATGAAAGATTAAATGAACATGTGGGTCATTAAGTGGAGCGTGGGATGCCTTCTAGTTGGTGGAGGCATTGGAGGCTCTGGCCCTCCCAAGGTCTTCTCCATGTCCCACTTCCTGTGCCTTGGGTCCCTGTGTCCTTTTCCCATTCCCACCAGAACTGATATGGAAGATGTTAAACCAGCGAATATCTTCTGCCTTTTAAGATGAACTCTCAACAGGAGAAAGGAAAAAAAATCCAGTAATATTAAAAAATAATTAAAAAAACATACACCACAGACTAGTACTTGGTACAATAGCAGTAAAGGCTTTGGAAAAGATACTCACATGTCTGTACCTATAAAGATCAAAATCTTACAAATAATTATTTTTCTCTGTGCCGCTCTATGGAAACAAAAGTTGGATTTGAAGAAGCAGGATACAAAAAGAATACTTTTGAACATTAGTATTGGAAAAGGCACTTAAGAATTCCATGAATATTCTAGCACTTATTTGATCCAATTTGCTTCCGTTAGTATTTGGTTGTTTTTCCAATTTTGTGCGTATAATATTCTAGCAGCCGTTATTATATGTATATATAATAAAGGATAACTAGCAGCAAGGTAGGCAGGTTTGATTACCATGGGAATGTACTGGTGGAAGACCTGGAGACCAGGTTGGGAATCAGATTATTCTGGAGAAGGTCTATCTATGTGGTTGTTAACACCAGGTTGATAGCATATATATAATCAGTTCTTGATGTCGTATGTTTTTAATAGAAACTTTAAGGTAGAACCTGACACAATTCTTCAAATAAAATATTCAAATATTTCTCCTATGGTAGAAATAATAACTTCTAAACCTTTAATAATGTTTTGGAAATTTTTTCCTATTCTTTGCAGAATTCTTCAAGCTCGGAAACATTCTTGGGTCTTGCATGTATTGAATGTGTGAAATCTGTCTGCAAATTTTCAATAATATTTAAGTCTGGGAACTGCAAAGGCCATTCCAAAGCCTTTATTTATCTTTCCTGTAAGTATTTCATATTTAATCCTTAGCTATTTTTTCTGATTGTTGTCTTTCTGAAAGATCCAACCTCTTTTGAGCTTCACATATTTCTTGTTCTTTCTTCTACAATAACTCTGAAGAATTCTTCCCTCTCTTCTAACATGACAGCCTTTTGGATACTTGAACACAGCTGTCTTTTCTTCTCCAGCCTAAATATATCCATATCTCCAACCATTCCCCAAGTATTCACTTCCAGGACCCTTTTAATCTTACTTTGGACACAATCCAGTTTCTCTGTTCCTTTTTAAAACGGTTGTTCAGAACTGAATACAGTATTCTAGGTGTAGACTGATTACTTCAGAATAGGGAGGAATAGACTGTAACTCTGATGTAGTTTAAGACTGCATTTGCTTTTTTGGGAATTGAATTATTCTATAGCTAATATTCAATTTGTGATCTGCCAAGAAAACCAAATCTTTTTGTGTAAGTACCAGTACATAATATGTCCGCCCCCCACCCCCCCCGCATGACCTTGATTTTTCCTATCCCAGTTTAGCTTTGTGTTTCTCTTTGTTGGTGTTCATTTTGTTGATTTTTATCCATTGTTCCAACTTGTAAAACCCCTTTAATCCCGTTTCCGTCCTATAACATATTTATCTCTTTTGTATGATTTTGTATATTTAATCCAGTTCTAAATCTATTTAAAAACATTCCTTGTACATTTCACTGTTAATACATTAAACAAGGGAATGCCACAGATGTTTGACTTAAACTTGTTGAGCCATTTGCTGAGAATTCAATTTATTCGTACACGTATTTTACTTTCATCACATAAATACTGCTATTACTGTATTCAGCAAAGAATCTTCAACACCATGTTTGCAAAAAAAAGGGGCGTTGTCTTACCTGAACACCTCTTCTTGGTGGGTTGCAGGATAGTCCAGGAATGGGTGCTACAGTCTGATCTGCCTAGATACTGAGTCATAGCTTTCAGGCCATGTCTCCATGCCCAGTTTTTGGTGATGTCATGGCTGAAAGAGAGGCTGCATAGAATATTAGTGAAGTTCAGCTCCAGACCCCATGAAAATGAGGGTGGCGCTGAACTATCCCGCAACCCACCGAGAAGAGGCATTCAGGTAAGACCACCCCTTTTCCAGTGTAGTTGTGGGATAGTCAAGGAATGGGACATACCAAAGCCTGGTAGGGGGGTAGCTTTTGGGTCTGGACCCCCAAGGCTAAATGCACCTGCTGTAAGACCCTCCTCCCAAAGGACACCTCCACAGATGTGAAGACATCCAACTTATAATGCCTGATGAAAGGCAAAGGAGTATTCCAGGTAGCCGCCCTGCAAATATCTCGAGGGATGCTTGTGTAGCCCATGCAGCGGTGGTGGCTGCAGTTCTTGTGGAGTATGCAGTGATGCGCCTGGGAACTGGAAGTGTCTGTGTTTCATAAGTCTTAGCGATACACACTTTGATCCGATGACCAATGGTCGAGGAAGACACCTTGGTGCCCATTGAAGTTGGCTGGAAGGAGATGAAAAGAGTCTCCAATCTCCTGGTGGATGCCTTTCTTTTAATATATATCTTGAGGACCCTCCTCACATCCAAGTTATGCCACCTTCTCTCCAAGGCATGGGAAGGCTGAGGACAGAAGTTTGGCAGAATAACCTCCTGGGCCCTGTGGAACCAGGAGTTTACCTTGGGAATGAAGGAGGGGTCAAGTCTCAGGATTGCCTTATCCAGATGGAAAATGCAGAGATCAGCTCTGATGGATAAGGCTGCCATCTCAGATACGCGCAGTGCTGATGTAACGGTGACTAGGAAGGCCACCTTGAGTGACAGATATTTTGAGGCTGGTAGTCCTCAGGGGCTCAAAGGGTGCCTTGGTCCACGCCCACAGCACCTTAGGTAGGTCCCAGGTGGGATATCTGTGGACAAGTGGGGATCGCAGGTTACTTGTGCCTCATAGAAAACGGCGGATGACAGGGTGCTGTGACAGAAGAACCCTCTCCCCACCTTGATGGTAGACAAGGTCGCAATGTGCCATCGAATAGTGCCATGAGCCAGGCATCTATCCAGGCCATCCTGAAGGGAATTGAGGACCTGTGGAATAGAAGCTGAAATAGGGTCACTATGATGCTTGACGCACCAATGAGAGAAATTCACCCAGGTAGCATTGTAAATCCTGATGGTAAACTATTTTCTGGCCGTCTGGATAGTCCGAATGACTTCTTCGAAGTAATTGTCCCTTCTCCATAGTGTGTCGATATGGCCTCCAGAGACGAACAACCCATCTCTGGAGGCTATCTCGACCCTATGAGAAGGAGCGTATCAGGTAGGACCAACGCCCCTTCTCAAAAGGACCCCTCAAGAGCCAGGTGGTCATTTGGAGCCACTGAGCTTCCGGATGTACTAGAACCCCCTGGCTGAGGAAGATCCTCTCTGGAGGAATTTTCCAGGGCTGTGATGCGGACAGGCTTATGACATCCGCAAACCACGTTCACCGAGGCCAGTGTGGGGCCACTAGGATAATTTCTGTGCCCTCTGAGATGACTTTCCGGATAACCCCTGAACCAGAGGAAGGGGAGGAAATACAGAAGCCCGGGGGTGGGGGGGCTAGGTGTGTTGATTCCCTCCGCTCCCGTAGTCAGAAACCTTGTGATGTAGCGAGGAAGTTGGGCATTCAGATGAGAGGCAAACAGGTCTATTACTGGAGTCCTGAACCTGCTGTATATATCCAGAAAAATATCTGAGTGGAAATGCTTTTTGGTGTTGTCCACTGTAGTCCTGCTCAGGTAGTCTGCCTGAGCATTTGATGTCCTGGCAATGTGCTCCGCTTTGAGAGAGAAAATGTTCTTTTCCGCCCTCATACCGGAATCTGCACTGATTCCTGTATGAGGCATCTGGAGCGGGTCCCTCCCTGGCGATTTATGTGAGCCTTTGCTGCTACATTGACTATTTGCATACATGACACCATCTTCCCCAATAGTTGGGAGAGGGTGGCCAAGGCAACCCTGGGATTCTGCTGGATCTGAAACACTAGGTCCTGTATGCTGTCCCACCTGTCCTGAGAGAGGAATACTTCTCCCAGTCCGGTGTCTATAATAGCTCCTAGACAGGGGTGAAATCCTACCGGTTCGGTCCGGTTCGGGCGAACCGTTAGGAGCCATGTGGCGTGGTTCGACCGAACCGTTACCAATGGCTGCTGGCCACACCCCTGAACCGGTCCTCTGCTCACCGCTTGCTGGCCCTGCCCCGCCCAGTCTGCTCTGCAGCTTGCCTGCCTGAAGCGCTCAGCCCCTGATCTGCCTGCCAGGTAAGCCTGCGAAGTCGCGGCCCACC
>JANHFT010001796.1:33980-52085 GCA_032467955.1 Pseudoxenodon macrops | reverse complement strand
ATTGTTGATTCATATTTTCCACATATGTATTTTATTGCTGTATTTTCTGTTATATATCTTACTCTGAGATTAGATTCCGTATTTTATTTTTCTTTTATATTTTGATATGGTTCTACGACTAATCAATTATCTGCAGTCTCTCTCTCTTTTTTTTTTCTCTCCCTCTCTCCCCCTCTCTCTCCCTCTCTCCCTCTCTCTCATCCATCCATCCATCTCACTATTCATGTTAAAATGTTACTTCTAAAATGTATAGCTGTTGTATGAGCATGCACAATAAAGTAGTAAGCTGGAAGAAGAAAATAAGAAAAATAACATGCTGAGAGAAGAAAATAAGAAAATAAAAAGCTTAGCTATTTGCAGTTTTAGACATTAGATCACATACATATAAATTTTTTGGGGACGATCATCTATTAATCTATTAGGAAAATGATTGCTGCAAAAACAGTGAAAATGATCAATTGATAATTCAGATTTAGGTAGGAAAGGATGATTCACACAATCCTGAAATTAGATGTAACTGCTTTAATAAGTGCAGATAAATGCTGTGTGGCACTCCTGTATATTCAGAAGCAGGTTTTCTTAAATGAATCCAAGCCTTTGAATAGTTGTCTGTCTGACTCTCTCTCTCTCTCTCTCTCTCTCTTATACATACATACGTACAGTGGTACCTTGGCACTCAATTGGTTTGAAATTCATCAAGCATTTTGATGTGAACATTTTGTCCTAATACTCATTGTTTGTTTTCTACTCAACACAGAAGCTGGGATTTGTCAGTGTCTTGTGACTCACTACATTATTCCTTATGGGAAAAATTTGTTTGGTACTCATCATTTTTCATACTCATTGCACCTCCTGGAAGCAATTAATGATGAGTACCAAGGTTTGTCTGTCTGTCTGTCTGTGTTGACCAAGAGAGATGTTGGCTAACTTGCAGCAAGAAATCCTAATTCTTACTTTTCATCTTCCTGTCAAATCATCGATTAAGCAGCTCAAATTCTGGAGAAAGTCTGTGTGATTTGGTAAGATGAAATAAACTGTTACGCACATACTTTTTTATAGGTTCTATACCCGATGGAAAGAATGGGAGTCATGGTATTCTCAAAGCTTTGGTTTACATTTCTCACTGCGAGAAGAACAATGGCAGGAAGACTGGGCATTTATACTTTCTCTTGCTAGTCAGGTAAGAATGTCACCGTAATTAAAAGTGGAACATGGGAAAATGTATTTGCATTTTTCTTAACAAGTTCTGTAGATTTCTATTTTGTGATGCATATTTTAGATTACCTGACTGAAAACTATTTCCTTTAGTAGGCCTCTGGTATTGTTATAGGTACTTTAATTTGGTGTTTGTACTTGCAAGTGCTTCAGATGTTACGAGCATTACCCAATCAAAATCATCAATGGGATTTTTTTACATTTTACATAAAATTGAAATTATGTAAAGAGTATTGGGCTTAATTATGCCAATTTGAATAATCACTGCTTCTTTAAGCTATATATATATATATATATACTATCTCACTGAACTGAATGGGAATTTCTTCTGAATACACCTGCAAATCTAATTATAACTAAATTTGGGAACTGTGCTAACTTTGAGCACTTATAATAATCTATGTAATCCTTAGAAAATGTCCTATCTACATATATACACACTACATAGGAATTATTCTTTTTCAAAATTCTCTTACATGTGTGCTGTAAGATATACTTACATACATGCTGTAATACACATTCACATCAGTAAAAGAGATTGCAAAAAATGCTGATGGCTCAGGATGTTGTAGCAAGTCCTATTGTGTGTGTTTGTGTGTCTGATAAATTTGTTTTATCAAATTTACATGGCCACCCATCTCACAGCCCCATGTTGATCTCAGTATAGTAATCCAATCGGGAGGTGATTAGGACATGATTGTGAACAGAGGCCCTGATTTAGGAATTTGGGCACAACTGGTACACAACGTGAAGCTGTGCAAAGACCCTCCTAGCCACCACTGCTGTCTAAAGGACTTGTGAGCCCAGGATCTCCCCCCCCCCAAGTTTGTGTACCAGCGTAATTGCAAAACTGGTGGCCCCAGACCCAAAGGCACTCAGTCTTGCCAAGGTTTAGCTGAAACCTGTTGTTCCCTATCCAGACACTCACTACCTCCAGACACCAGGGTAAGACATTAAAAGCCTCACAGCACTTAATTCACCAGGGGCAGAGATACATAGTTGGGTATCATCGGTGTACAACTTACGACCACAATTGAGACCAACATGTAGGTTGCTAAGTGAGAACTTTGTTAAAGCAAGGTTTGCCCCATTTTATGACTTTCCTTGCCACAGTTGTTAAATGAACCACTGCAGTTGTTCTATTAATATACACGGTTGTTCAGTGAATTTGGATTCCTCATCGACTTTGCTTGTCAGAAGGTCTCAAAAGGGGATTCAGGTGACCCTGGGGCACAGGAGACGTCATAAACACGACCAGTTGCCAAGCATCCAGATGTAAATGACGTGACCATGAGGATGCTGTGAGGGTTGTAAGTGTGAAAAGTGGTCATAGGTCATTTTTTTCCAGTGCCATTGTAACTTTCAACGGTCACTAAACAAACGGTTCTAAGTCAACCTATATTGATGATACCTTTCCCCATGGTCCTATCCACAGCAGTAAGAGAGAGACTGCAAAGATGTGAGCTCGGTGTGGGCACACATTCTTTGCAGCAAGACCCATCCTGTTTAGTTGCTCTTGCCTCCAGGTCTATATGCATAGTCTGTTACTATGCTGGAGATGGGTCTATTTATCCCAGCTTACTCCATGTAATTAAGATACATAGTGGAGAAGGGATCCTTGGGGTATTGAGTCGTGTTTTTTTCCCTTCTGTTTGCAACAAGGAAACAGGTTGATAGAGGTCTTTGTGCTGGGCTGCAAGCACATGGAAATCTATGCATGCTTACTTTGTAGAAAATCCCATTTAGTTCATTGGCTCTTATTACCAGGTGAGTATTTTTAAATTTTCTAGTCCTGTTCAATCAGCATGCTACCTCATTCTCTTCTCATACCCTTCCATGTGTAGAGGATAAGGGTACGCAGTGGAGAGCCTTCTGTCCCTGGAGACTCTCTGAAAATTAAAGATCTTTCTGAATCTTCATGTAGAGAATCTCCATTGGTAGAGGAGGCTCTCCATTGCAGGAACCCTCACTCACTGCATGTGGAATGGCCTCAGGGAAGGCAGGACTAGTCAATATATTCACCTGAGGAGGCAGTGATTCCTCCGTCTGCTGCCTCCATTTCATGCTTTCATTATTTATGTCTCCTGCCTATTCACCTGCTTTCAACAACATGTTTCTGCTATTGTAATTTTCCTACCCTCCCAATATTTTTTTGGGGTGGAAAGAACATTGCAGTCTTTTAGAGCAATATGATTGTAGCTTTATGTGTATATATGTAACATTCTTGGTTGTCTAAAAGGCATGCATACTCCCTGTACTCTCCCAGCATTTTGAGTTTCTGCTCTGGTTCTATGGATCTAAATTGTATAATGTAAATTGTAATATATAATTATTTTAGAATAGTGTCAACATCATTATCGTAATCATTTCAGCTGACATGTGCTTGGGACACTGGTTAAACAACACAATTCTTGCTGGTTGTTTTACTATGGTTTGAGAGCAGTATTCCAAGATGGTTTAATAAGCTGGAGAGAGTTGCATTTCTATTAGTACTGTGAATGGTGATTATATAAGTGCTTTCTAACTCTTCTGTCCAGATGATGTAGTTATTTAGTTGTTTCATACATAAATGTGCTTATTGTTGGTTGAAACTGAAGTTCCCTAGTCTCCTAAGTTTTCAGAAACCAAAAGACAAACCATCTTCTCTTTAAAGGGTGAACGAGAGTTATTGAGGCCTGTATCAGTATGTGTGGCAAGATGAATGACAAGCCCAGCCCAAGAAAGACAGAACAATCCAGCCAAAGCTCAGTTCTTTATTTGCTCAAACCATAAAGACAGAATGTTGCCAAACTAAATCTATATTTCTCTAACCCTAAGGCAGTGATGACGAACCTTTTTTTGCTCGGGTGCCAAAAGGGTATGCATGCAATGCCATCCCACGCATGTGCCCACAAGTACCACCACTCCGCACTGCCTCCCTGTGCATGCATGCAGGCAGTCCTCACTGAAGCCTTCGGACTTCTGGTAGGACCGTTGGGCCATTTTTTGCCCTCCCCAGGCTCTGGAGGCTTTCCTGAAGCCTGGCAAGAGTGAAAAAAATGAACTTCCAGTAGGCCTGCTGGGTCCATTTTTCACCATCCCCAGGCCCTGGAGGCTGTCCTGAAGCCTTGGGAGGATGTAAACGGCCTCCCCCTGCCCACTGGAAGGTTGAAAATCAGCTGAATAGCATGCGCGCTGGAGCTGACATAGGGCAACGCCTTGTGTGCCCTCAGATATGGCTCCACGTGTGCTACAGGTTCGCCATCATGGCCCTAATGGATATATCTTGGGAGATGCTAACGAGTGGCTATCCTAAAGCTCTTCCTCTTTCTCTGATTCATCTCTGGTCTGTGTTGTCTCAACTCCCCCCTCGTGCCCCCCCCAAATGTGTCCCTTCCTTTCTGGGAAAATGCCACTTCACTGTAGTCCATTATAGTACTTCCCCTTTCATAGACACATTCCATCATTCTAGGAGACTTACCCTAACGGCCTTTCCTGGCCCCTTCCTCATTAGCTTTTGAGGAAGCCAGCAGGGAAGGTTGCAAATGATGATCTCGTGATCATAGAGGCTGCAACTGGCTGTAAGTGCAAACTGGTTTCCATCGCACTTGTCACAATCATGTGATGGCAGACGTGCTGGGATGGCTGGAACTCCAAGGATATGTAACCACCATTTATCACCATCATAACTTTAAATAGTCACTGAACACATGATATGTTCAGTAGTCCTTGATCTAATGATAGATCAAGGACTACTTTTATAGAGAGAGATGGAATGGCACAGGTTTTAGCTTAATGGATGGTTTGATTTGGCACTGATGTAGGGCACCTTGTAATATTTACAGTTTGTCTATATCCAGGCATTAATGATTTAACAATTATTACTATGATTAGAATATATTTCCCACAGCCAGGATATTTAGACTGACAACAAAATTTTTCATTTTTTAATGAACAATGTGCATACCTTAGAAACAAACACTGAGCACCATATGCTTAACTGTAATTAAATATAAGTTTGTACACTGAGAATAAGCCTATAAAATGTAACATGAATAAATGTTTGATGATAAGAATTCACATTCTTCACTTAATATCTGACAGTAATTCTTTAAGGTTTTAAAGTGTGTTAAATCAAATTTCACCATAATATTAAAACTGCTCCTCTTTTTCTGCATGTAGTCTATTGATTTAAGAAAAAAACCTGATATCCTTTTATATGTGTTCCCTTATTCTCTTTTCTTTTGTAACTATGCCTCTCTTCACTAGGCTGCTATAATTGGAAGCCTTACAGGAGGGCATATATGTAGTTAAAATTGGATAATGTTACTAAGACAAAGTAATGGTTTCACTAGGCCCTGGTTTTTCTCTTATAATGTATGCCTCATTAAATGATTTACCAGATTATATATTAATGCTTTGAGAATACAGTTAAAATATTTTGGTAATCGGCATTTAAAATGTTGATTTCTTAGAAACATTTCAGTTACAGTAAAACCTCAATTTAGCAGACCATTCAGCAGGATGACCCGAAATTACTGTTAAATGTTAGCTCTGAAATATATTTTACACATCTGTAAACTCCCTTCACTTGTTATGGACATAGCCAGAAGGAATAGACCTCTGGCTGCAAGGGAGCAGGAAAGTCTGAGGACTTCCAGAAATCCCCATCTAAACTGCCCTATCCCACTGTACTTGGAAGGAGGAGCCTCCAATCTTCTCGTGCCACCAGTGTCTCAATGGGGCAGATCCCATCGGTCTACTGCTACCACAAATCTTCTCACCAGTTCCATTCACCATTTTTAAAGAGCTTAACTAGAAATATCAATAGAGTTTAATTTAAGAGGCTTTGTTATTTCAGAGATAACTTGGGTCTCTATTTTTGTCTGTTGGATTCAATTAAATTGTGGTAAGTGGTATTATTGTACTGTACTAAAATCAAAAGTCAATGTTATTGTTTTATCTCACATAATAACAGTTTTATTTTTAAATGTTGTTTTTGAAACAGCCTGGCGCAAGTTTGGAACAGACACACATTTTTGTACTTGCACATATTCTTAGAAGACCAATTATAGTTTATGGAGTTAAATATTATAAGAGTTTCCGTGGAGAAACTTTAGGATATACTCGTTTTCAAGGTAAGTATGATTTATACTACAAACAAGATTTTAATTTAAAATCAAAAGCACTTCTCTTTCAGTGCTGTTGTAACTTGGAATGGTCACTGAATGAGTGGACATTAAAAAAGAACTCCCTGGATGTCCTAGTATTCACACAAAATGACTACATAATATACATGGATATAACCAGCCATTTAGAAAAAGGACTGGAGTGCAGGAGTTTTTCCGAGCTGAGATAAAGAGAATTAACTGAAATCAAGAATTGAAACAGGTCTTGTATAAATTAATTGCCTATGGTTATCTGCATCTTAAAATTAAAGCTTACTAAATAATAAAACTATTGTATGCCTGCTGAATATGGAAAAAAAGTCTGTGAATTCTTGGCCACATCTATGTCACATTTTGTTTGCACTTACCTTTCTTTTACAATTTCACTTAAATTACTCAATTCGAGATGATACACAGTCTTGATTTGGGTCATCATGCTTTACAACCATTGCCTGACTATTATACCCTTCGCTGGTAGCAGAACCTAAATTATTGACCCTTCTTTAACACCTTACTTCCTCCAGCACATTTTGACATTTACTAGTAAACCAATAAGTGCAAGGAAGGGACAACAATGGGACTTAGATAAATTTAGAAGGATAAAACAGTCAGCTGCTGCGTCTTGATAATTACATGCTACCTCCAGGATCAGAGATTGAAATAGGAGACAGTAGCAGAAGCCTATGCTCTCATAATCATCTTGTGAACTAACCATTGGCATCTAATTCAACAAAAAATGATCTGTGGCCCTGATGAACATCACTTTATGCTAATATGTCAGCTCTTTAGGATCCTCTTTCACTTCATGCATTTAAAATGAGAAGACATGGAAAGTCCCAAGACATGCTCAAGTATCTTCTTAGATTCTGGGAAAGTGAGGACACATAACAGGACTGCTATAGAAGCTGCAGTTAGAACAATGTACTTGTTTTGTTTTAATGAAATACATTGATATGTTGCTACTGTTTCTGCTCTTGGGTGTATTCTGAGCTTCTGTGAAATTATAGAGGCTGAACAGAAACATGAACTTTTAATTGAGTTCTCCTTTTCTAATTTTAGAACTTGTCTGGAGAAGATAACATATTTTTAGATAGTATTTATGCAGAAATTTTAGGAACTCAAAAACTTTTAAGCAGCACTGTACTTGTAATACTCCAGTTTCTAAATTTCCTCATGACAGGGCATGCTCCGACTTTAGTTGTTTGGTTGAAGTTCTGAATATCTTTAAAGTTCCTCAAATGAGACTGTTGGAAGGGAGATTCCATCATGTGTACTAAAAGCTGTGGAAACTAGATTGTCACTGAGTAATGAACATTGTTCTATATGTTAAATGTAACATGTTAATACTTTAAAAGGGTAAAACTTCAGTTGGAATTGTTTCAGTTGCAATGGGAATTCCTTTAGAGATAACTGTAACTATTTTGAGGATTGCATGATAATATTTATAGTACAGATATTTTTTGGCTTATGACTGAAATTGAGTCCAGAATTAGGGTCCTAAGTTGAAGCATCACCTGACTGGATTCAAAGTTATAATTGGGTTTTATGATGGTTGTTAAGCAAATTTATTTGGTTAACCTCGGAAACTGACAAAAAAAGTCACAAATCATGGTCACGTGACTGCAGGATGCTACAGATGGCCGTTAAGTGCACAAAATGCGATTATGTGACCATACAGATATATATCACCTTTGTAACTCTGAAAATTGATCATAACTGGGGAGATGTGTCAAATGGCTGTTAAACAATTGGCCATAAATGGAAGACTACCTGTAGACTCAATTATTAAAATATATTTGCAACTTTTTACATCCATTAATTGATAAAGACTCAACTTTCTACTGGAAGATTTATTAAAGGCTTATGTTCATTGTCATCCTTTAGATAAAAATCTTCACCAAAAGCAATACATCATGTTCATTTACCTTTGGACCTTCCTTTGTTCATAGGTGTATATTTGCCTTTGTTATGGGAACAGAGCTTCTGTTGGAAGAGCCCGATTGCTCTGGGCTACACAAGGGGCCATTTCTCTGCTTTGGTTGCCATGGAGAACGATGGCTATGGCAATCGAGGTGCTGGTGCTAACTTGAACACTGATGATGATGTTACTATTACTTTTTTACCGTTGGTTGACAGTGAAAGGAAGCTGCTGCACATTCACTTCCTGTCTGCTCAAGAGGTAAGAAATGCTTCATAATTATGGTTACATCAGAGATGTTCTTCAAGTATTAGATGAGAAAAAATAAAAGCCCACAGAATATGCATAATTATAGATAGCATGCGGGAGATATATTGACCACCAAATTTTACTTTATTCTGAGGACTTTATGAATGAGATGTTTTTAAAAAGCAGCTATAATAATTAAAGTTTTAAGGAAAAAGCCACAGCCAGATAGTTTAGGTCCCTCTTAATGAATCATTTTATAACTAAAATGCAGAATGACAGTGCCTGCCTTTCTTATTTTTAAGGAACGAAACCTTAAAGTAGCAATTAAAAATGTAGATTTTTATTTGATGCCTATCTGGTGCATGATCACAGATAAATTGTCTTTCATAACTGGGCCTGTGAAACAGAACTGTTAGATTTCTTCAACCTCAGCTTACATTAGATTTTTTTTTAAAACCATGGGGATTAGGTAATTGATCGTTATGGAGGAAATCTATTTATATGGCTACTAGAAGTTGAAAATGACTTGATGGTAAATAATTAATTCTACAGTTAGGAATTGGCTAGTAGATTTTTGAATCAGCCACAGCAAGTGTTACACAATACTTGTCTTTTTTAGTTGGCAGTATTCTAAACTGACCATGTTGTCTGTATTTTTTTCTCCGAAGATTGGTAATGAGGAACAGCAAGAGAAGCTGCTTAGGGAATGGCTGGACTGTTGCGTGACAGAAGGTGGAGTCCTGGTTGCTATGCAGAAAAGCTCTCGCCGGCGTAACCATCCTCTGGTAACGCAGATGGTAGAGAAATGGCTGGACCGCTATAGACAAATCCGCCCCTGTACATCCCTTTCAGATGGCGAGGAAGATGAAGACGATGATGATGAATGAATGAAAAGAAAAAGAGAGATACCAGCTGCATATAGTGTATGGTGACAACCCCAGCTCTTGGAGCAGTCTAGCAAATTGTTGCATGGTGCCCCAATTGTAGCAGGGAACATCCTGCGTAGGATTTTGAGTGGGCATGGGAAGAATTCAGAGACTCATCTGATGCAAGAAGGAAGTATGTTGGTTGGACTCATTTGTAAACAAGAAAAAGAAAGCAAGGCCCTAATTTTATTACCAAGACAGAAAGCATTTTTCCGGTTGTACATCTGCCCTTAATTATACCACATATGGTTGTGTAAGAAGGTTGAGTAATAGGAAAAAAGTGTAACCAGCATCTTACAATTATTGAAGGAAATTCTTTTGAATAAGGGCACTTAAAAGCACATTGTTGATTAATATCTGTTCCTTTTGAGACTTACAGTAAAATTTGATTATTTTGCATCTCTTTTTAAGCATTCTGACATATTTCCTTGAAATAACATTTTATATGAAATCTTGCTAATGCCCAGATCAGATCATCAGATCATGTGGCTTTTTTTCTTTCTTTCTTTTTTTGTTGATGCCATATAACCAGAGTAACTCATACGTGTTAAAAATGTATTGTTCTGTTAAATTTAATATTGTGCCCATTACAGTATAATAAAATGAAATTTTAAAGGGAAAACATGGAAGGGATGATAAATCTTGACTTAAGTGAACTGTTTTCTGTAAAGACTTCTCTAGTATCCATTACTACTTTGTATCACAATTTTGGAATAGTCACCCCCCCTTTCAGGCTACTTAAAATAGTAAAACAAAATGCTGTTCCAGGGAACTTTATGCTAAACAATTGTGTGGAGTTTGTAAAACTGAACTGCATTTTGTTCAAACCCGGTCTTGCTGTGAGTTGTACTATAGAAATTAATATTTTATCAAGCCTTTCCCCATGCAAGTTAAAATTGCTTCCACTGAGGAGCATTCCTTGGTCATTAAAATTGAGTGAGAAAGCACTTTGACTGTTTTCCTTAAAAGCCTTCATTCTAAAGTTTGTTGGGAAGTCTGTGTACTATTTTTCCTTAAAATGTAACCTTCAGAATTCTGTGCATGTTGACTGATTGTGGCCACATCTGAACTTGTAAGCTTCCTGAAACTGTCAGTTCAGAATATATTCTCCAGTAAAAAAACAAATCTTTTTATTATACTTGATTACCTTAGCTATGCTGTATTGAATGGATCTAGACCTACCCAAAAACTCACTGTAAGAACACTAAAGGTTGAATAGTTTTGTATGCAAAATGTAGATCCTGATAAGCACTTTTTAAAGACCAATGATGGTGGAAATGATGACATGGAACCTGTTATAAGATGGAATCCCTGGTTTAAGAATCTGAACAGAAACTGTACCTTTTTTAAATGGATGTAAAAACATAGGAGCCATTCTGAATTAATTGCTTTTTAAAATGGTACATTTCAAGCAATTGAAAGCTAAACAAAAAATTCTCAAAATAATTCTACTGACAAATAAACAATGACATTTTATCAAGGTACTGCGTTGAAACATATCAATACATTTTTTCACTCTTATAGAAGCTTATTAATGTTTTACACAAAGAAAATCACATTGACTTGTGATAAATTTACAGAGCAGTAGAATCATTGGATTTCTTTTCCTACAACAGGTTGTGCTTTGATATAGTCCTATTTTTAAGTTTTCCTAAAGACAGTTAAAAGGGGTATAGTTTAAAACCTTAGTCCTCTGCTTGCTCTACATTATTTCCTATAAAATTCCTGCGTTCCTGAACTGATAGAATAAATTAGGTGATTATGCTTGAGTAGAAGGAAGAAAATTGAAATGTTGCAAGTTGTGCTCCAAATCTGAGTTACTTCTCAATTCTAACTGCAATTTCCTGCAATGAGATATGGCCTTCTTAAATATAAATCTTATTTTATTTTCCTTTGCCCTATTAATAGGAGGAGAAAATGTTTAGCTGTATTTAACCAAGGCTTTAGGCATTTTCTTGAATAAAGGCATTTGGCTGCTAGTAGGGATTAAAAAAATCAGCAATATACATTTTATTTTTATGTATACAAGCTATACAAGCAGGAATATACATATTTATTATTATATAGTCACAGTACATCCTTATGAGGCTCAGTGGAAGTCAGTGGTTTTATAGATTGTAATTCCAGTTGCTCTTATAGTACAGCAGCAGTTATTAATTCAATTATAGCTGTGCCTTGAAACTCTAATTGCAATAGTACGTAGGTCTGTCATCTGATGTATAATTTTTGGGAAGGATTACATTTTTAAAAACAAAATTGGAGGTATTCTGACATGATATCCCTGCTTTAAAACTAGAGGTCAGACTTCAGTTTGATTTTCTTTTTAAGTTGTAAAGTCTCCCTACAGTGCTCCAAATTAAATTGAATATTTTGCTGTCCTTTTTTTTGAATTGTGTTTTTTTTTAAATCTTTAAATACCTAAATTGTTTATTCTATTCAGATATTTTGTTCTATGTCTTATTTCAAAGCCTGCTGTTCTTTTGGGGGGGGGGAAACACCTCACTACTTCTATGGTTAGCATCAAAATGATTTGTCATCTCCACCATTTTGTATGGTAATTATTTCCCCCCCCCCATTCTATTGTAGTGGATTATGCTTTCTTAATTACACCAGTATTTTATAAATTCTTTTAGCGGCATGCCTCTTCTCTATCATTTAACTTAGTTTTAGCCTAGTAAGATAACTTTTACAATGGCAACTGATATAAAAATTTCAGCAAAGTCTGTAAGTATCTGATTTTAAGTGGGGAGTTTTCCCTTCAAATTATTAACTGGAAGTAATACAAAATTAATGTCCCTATTCAGCACATTTACTAATGGTAGAACATCTCACAATAAATATGATTTGACTTATTCAAGTATTATTTTTCATGAATGCTAATTATGCCTATTTGGAATGCTACTTCCTGGCTTAAGAACAAAATTCCAAGAATAGCAGCTTCTAAAAATTCACTAATGCCAGTGTAAACGTTTTGTTACTTCACCTTCATTTGTGCGACTTCCTAAAATGTTCTCTGTAATTCATCAGTTTTTTTTCCTGGTGTATTCTGGTATCTATGGTAAGTTGCACATATTTGCAGTGTTAGATCATTGACACATTTTATGAAGAATCCCTTCAATATGTTCAAGCTGGTAATGTGCTTTTCCATCAATTCAAAACAAAACATAAGTTTTGTACCAATGATTTGTTTTCGATTTCTGCTTCCATAGTTTATTTTCTGTGTGTTCCCTGTTCCCATTAAACCTTCTTAAATCACATTAAAAGTTCACTGACAAGCTAATTTTAGTATCAGATATCTTAATGGCCACAAATATTTGTATATTTTCATTACTGAAGTCCTGACACTGTAAATTTAATTTTGTGATTTTTGAATTTATACTGATTCCTGGCTGGACCAGTTTTTTTCCTTTTGTATGTTGCCCCAGACCAGGGATATCAAACTCATGACAACACACCATCACGTGATGTATTGCAACTTCCCCCCTTTGCTAAAACGGGACTGGGTGTGGCCAGCGCATGATTCATCCAGGCCGTGGGCTGCAAGTTTGCCACCCCTGCCCCAGACCAAAGCTTTTGCTATGGAAAGAAAAGGGCAGCGTGAGCTGGTGACAACTGTTATCTTTTCTCCTTTCACACATAGCACAGTATAGGCTTTTGGAAGAATATTGGCTAGTAATTATAAAAGTTTTAACATACACAGAGTATTTTAGTCATTGCAGTCATTACTACAAACTGCTACTACAGTTCTTCAGGATGGTCCTTTAGTGAGTTTGTGGCTCATATGAAATACAAATTTTATTTTCATACTGATAGCAGCACAATAGACAGTGGTTGCAAAGTAGCTGTTAATTATCCATAAGATTATTATGGGACACTTGGCATGAAAGCAGATTGATGCTGACCAGTATAAAATGTCACTAACCTCACCTGTTAATTCCATAAAGTTTAACAGTAATAGAGCTTCTAGAATGCTTTGCTCTTGGGAGTATCTTTTATTCAGACACATATTTCTCCCACTATACAATACTTTCTGATATGATGAGGAAAAGATTGCACAGAAGGAACACTTTCTCCATGTTGTCCTGGGAGTTCCAAATGATGTTTGATCAGGATCATCAGAGCTGTGGTGGCGCAGTGGTTAGAATTCAGTACTTGCAGGGCTAACTCACTGCTCACTCCAGGAGTTCGATTCTGAGAGGCTCAAGGTTGACACAGCCTTCCAGTAAAATGAGGACCCAGATTGTTAGGGGCAACAAGCTGACTCTGTAAACCACTTAGAGAGGTAATGCTGTAAAGCACTGTGAAGCGGTATGTAAATCTTAAGTGCTATTGCTAACCACCTTGTCAACTCTCACCCAAATGCTAAGGATTCTCAGATTCTAGGCATACTGACTTCTGATGTGAGGCACGTTTGAGAAATTCAAAGTCGCCATCCAGTTTTATCCTAGATGTTCAATAGTCTATGAAGGCTGAAAAGTTTTAATCTACTCCTGTGGATTCAGTAATGTTCTCAATTAGAATTTGTTCAAGAACATTGAGGGCCTGGTCCAACTGAAATTATAGAAATTGTCACTTTTTATTGAAAACTGCACTGAACGCTATATGTCCACCTTTACAATAAACAAATACAGTAACGGTAATACACTAAAACAAAACATATTTCTGGTAGCCATTGGTTCTGGATTTGTTTTGTTTGGGACAGCTTTTAAAACTTTTATCACAGAAACAGAATGTACCCATACAAAGGCTCAGAATAAGCCATCTTCTTCAACAAAAAGGTGATGTTTCACAAAAGACTATGAATATAACATGTAACTAGTTGATACAAATCTAATAGGATTTGTTAAAATCAGTCACATCTAATAACACATTTTGAAGTGTTCTTGTATAAAATACCACATGAAGAAAAGAAGACTTCAATGTCTAAAAAAGTGGGTTTTGTTCATACAGTCTGACAAGTTACCATAAAAAGTGTTTTTTTTTCCTGAGACATAAGGAAATGCAACATTCTTGAATCCTTTCCAGCTCAAGACTTTTCCACTCAATAAAATAGCTGTGGATTTAAAACTGAGAAAAATATATTTGAATATAAATGTGAGACTTAACACTTTTTTTGCATCATCAACATGTGTTATTGAACTTACAGCTACTTTATTAAGTGTATCTTGTAGGAGAAGCATCAATTTCTGCGAAAAAGGCAGTTAAGTTAACGTAGGCCTTTTCCCCTCTAAACTATATAACTGTAATTAAACTTGAAGTAGCATCCCTCCAGTAAATTAGTGGCTACAGATAACTGTAACAAGCAAAACTGTCTCCCCGTGTGTGGGTCATCTTTCCTCAAGGTGTAGAAAGAGAAGCCAGGTGATTGAGTAAGGAAAGGGCTGAAGTCACAGGATGGCATCCTCTCTATTATCATGTAAGCTTTGTTAGGGCTGTTAGATATGTTCTAAGTAATAGATACTTCAATCAGCTGTTTTCCCCCAAAGGGACATAGAAGATACATATATTATTCTTGTGATTGATGTAAAGATGAAAGAACTTAAATACACAATAACAGAAGCTGATCAGTAATGTTATCAAATCCTAGTTTTCAGTGCTTCAGTAAGCAGATGACTTCTTCTGTTTCCCCCTCCCTCCCTTCAGTCTTGACTCCTATCTTTTTAATTTTTGTGGTTGTCGTCGTTAACACTGGAACATCATGATGCATCTGTCCAAAATGAACCTTACAAATTTTGTATCAAATTCTTTTCAGTTTGTCATTTTCTTTTCCAACGTCTCTTGGTCCCAAATTGGAGTGCTTTAAATTGTCTGCTATTGCTCATTTGGATGTTCCCTGTTGTCCCCATGTTTTGAGGGCTGGTTGGGAGATGGAGCTTGAGAAGGGTGTGCCACAGTTGGAAGATTATGGGTAATTGGAATCCCTCCTGGAATGATACCTTCCATAGCTGCTGGGATTCCACCTGGAGTAACACTCATCATTCCTGGTGGATATCTAGAAAGAAAATGGATTTTTAATTAGACAAAAATGAATACAAACGTGTTCTATAGAAAAAGCAATCATGTAATGGCCAAGGGATTGGGGAATCCCCTAGGAAAACTATTTTCCTAATAAATTCAGTAATAGCATCTATTATTACTGAAAAAAACCCTCTTGGTTTTTTGCATCTCTTTTCAAAAGATAACAGGACAGAAACAGTGGCCAATTTTTTTCTATTGGAAGAAAGAACGATTTTATGCAATGGGTGGATAGTCTTCTCTTTCAGGAAACGCTTCAAAGAATATAATCTATCTTAATTTTGAATTATCTAGATGAGATGGGTGACACATTAACCTAATAAATAAACAAACAAACAAATAAATAAATAAATAAACGTAACAATGCTTATTTAACTATTTTAGAAATTAATTGAAAAATAATGGTCTAAAATGTGTATTTTAAAATTGATTGAATGTGTAAATTTATACAGAAGTTCATAAAGTTACAAATAATTGTTAACAAAATTAATACTAGTGTATTATGTTCCTTCAAATTTATTTCCAGTATAATCAAAATAAGAAAGCCAGTTTGGTGTAATAGTTAAAGGCTCTGGAATGGGAACAGGGAAAGTGAAGTCCTAGTATTCCTTAGCCAAAAAAGCCAGCTTGATCTCTCTCAACTGGGGTGGGAGGAGTTGAAAAACATCTTAAAAGATGCTGCTGGCAAACCACTTCTGAAAAATGTTGCCAAGAAAACTACAGGAACCTGTTGGTTCCGTCACCTTGAATCAAGATTGACTTGAACGATCATTACAATGTAATCAAAATGGTTGCCAACCTTTTCAAAACATTTATAGCCAATCCTTGACTTAGGGTATTCAACAATCAATCAAAGGCTCTGAATGAATGGCGATTACAACCAGTCCTTAGACTTCAAACTTATGACTAGTTGCATGACATGCAATTTACATGATCAGCATTTGCAACCTTCCCCGAGGGCTTCCCCAGAAAGTCAATGTGGAAACCGGCAGAGAAAGTTGCAGGATAAGTCTTCCCTACCCATTGCCTTCACTCAGCCTCTTTGTGCTTGTGCCACACCAGCTACTTATGCACTCCTCATACCCTCCGACTCACACACTCTGCCCAACCTATGTCATGACCTCATGCATTCTTTCTGACCTCTTTCTGATTCTCTCAAACCTGCATCTTTTGCTCACCCCCTTGTGCCTCCTCAATCCATACTACACCCTTGTGCAGCCTCCATGACTTGCACCTTTTGTACATCCCCTTGCACCCTACCCAACACGTGCCACTCCTTCTCTGCATCTCTTTGAACTCCCTTGCCCCATCCACAAGCTAGCAGAAGCTATTTACTTGCCTGCTGACCTGGGACTTGCAATTTCCTGCTGGCTTCCCCATTGACTTTGGTTGTGGGAAGCTGGCAAGAAATTGCCTTATCTAACAACTGTGGGTAACAATGGCAATTGGGACTGTAATTTCTATCACTAAGCAATGTCAGTCAAGTGTGATGCCATGTGACTGTATGATCACTTTAGTGGTGGTAGTCCCAGTGCTATCATAACCCCAGTACCGCACAGTTCATTGATCAAGGACCTCACGTGACTATGACATGGGAAGGTGTGGAAGTCCCAGGCAAACAGATGGGTGACACCTATGGGTGGGCAGGTGCTATGGAGCAAAAACCAGGTACGTGGATAAGTGCTATGGAATAGATGCAGGAGTGTGTATGGAGTATGGGTGGGTGCTAGGAGTGAGGAAAAAAGCAGCAGGACTGGCAGTGACTCGTAATCTTCGCCTAGCTTCCCCCACTAACTTTACTTGTGGGAAGCTGGCAGTCACATAACTACAACTACATTGCAACTGTCCTATATGCAAGCCATTTGCCATGCACTCAAATCATGATATGCTGCAATGACTACAGCTTCATGGATTGCATGATCCATGGATCTTCATGGATTGGACATATATCCTTCCTTGTTCATCGTCGTAATTTAGAATGTTTGTTGAATGGGTTCACAGGGGAAGCCTATCTGTATCACATAATTCTTGTTTGCAAAAAAAAAAATTACTAAGTGGCTTGTATATCATCTTTGCAAAATAGGTGCATTTACATCTGATTACATGAGTAATGGTGAGCAAGATAGGGCCATTCCAAAATGGTTGGATTACAGTTGCCCTCATCCCTCAACCCCACTGCCCAACTTCTACCCTACTGGAATACTGTTCCATACAGGGTTATTATAATGTGCATGATAGTATAAGCAAGCCAAGTTATACCGAATATATTTTATGTTTTTAAAGCAATTGTAAAGGGTGTAGCCTGTAGAGATTCTCAGCCAGCCAGGTCATGATTGTCCCAAATGTGCTTTTTCAGGAGTCGAAAAACAAAACAAAACTGTAAAGGGTGTAATTTTTTTTTTTAAATCACCCAAATAGCAGAAAACTTTGATATTTCTAGACTTTTGAGTTAAATATTACTAGTTTCCATTTGTAAATGTAAATGTCTTGGGTGAGAGACTTGGGTCCCCCTAAGTTCTGCATGTTCAAGGTTATTTACTATATTTTTCGGAGTATAAGATGCAGCTTTTTACCCCACAAAAGAGGGTGAAAACTTGGGTGCGTCTTATACCGAATGTAGCCCCACCCAGCCACC
>JANHFT010001796.1:18919-33880 GCA_032467955.1 Pseudoxenodon macrops | reverse complement strand
ATTCTTTGCTATTTCTATGGGTCAGGCACACATGCACAGAAATACACAGCAAACAGTGTATATCGTCTGTGCTGTTTGCTGTGAGGCAGAGGCAGTTTTCTTTTTCTTGTTTTCTTTCCCAAGAACTAGGTGCGTCTTATACTTCGGTGCATCTTATACTCTGAAAAATACAGTAAATGATCTAGTGTAACAAGTTATAACTGAATAAATTGGTCACGGAAAGGCTTTCATGAAATATAACTCAGAGATGAACAATAGTTTCTAGCCCAAGTCATGATGGCATGATGTCACATGATAGCCTGGATATAAAAATGACATTTCTTTAGTTGTTGAACTTTGGGGACGTGGCAAACACTTTAATGCCAAGGTTGTGTCTTTAATGCTTTTAGGATAGGGACGCAGAGCAAGAGTTTAATGAAAATAATATCTCAGAACTGTCTACCACTTCTTGATTAGATTACAATAATAAGCATCGAAAGAAAAAAAAAGTAAGAAAGAGAAAGAAAGAAAGAATGAAAGAAAGGAAAGAAAGAAAGAAATTCTTTTATCTTACCTGTATGTGGCACCATTGAGCTCTGGATGAATTGCTTGCTGATCTATTACTGACCAAGGAGCGGTTGTGACAAAGAATTCCTTGTTCACACAATTCCGTAGGCTTTCGGGGATGCGACCTGGAATCAGAATAATTAGATTTTTAAGACTCTTACTGCTATTATGTACCACACTATACCAAATGTTCTGTTTTTCCACAATCCTTTAATTGGGGGTTGGGGGAATAGTCTTCCTGACTCCATTCCAATTTGGGATGGTGTTCAAAACGAAGGAAGCTAGTGGAAGTTGCCTGAAGGTGAAACAGTATGCAACATGGTGTGCTTGCTTGTTTAGTATAATTGCCAAGAATCACACTGAGTGTTTTAAAGGGTTAGAATTTAAAATTCTCCATCCCTTTGCTTTGCTGCTGTTTTATAAGCCCCGTTGGAGCACATAGTTTCTACTTGCTCTCAGGCTTTACTGGAAAAAGCAGCTGTTGGAAGAGATGTTGTCTCATGTACCTTACTAGCCAAGTAATTGATAGGCGAATGGTAAATTCATACACAGTATAAGTGGCTGACAAAATATTAACTCTCTGATTGATCAAAATAGGATATCCTTTCCACCCACCACAAACTATTCAGCCTCCATTCCATGAGAGTGGAGATAATATCCTTGCTAGAATACGTTTACTATACTGATAGACATGATGATCAAGTCTTATTCTAGTATTGGACCTGGTTTGGTATCTATCATGCTGCCAAAATTTAGTTTAAAACAAAAAACACCAGAGCCACCCCTCCCAGGGCTAAAAATGACACCTATATCCCTCAACTGTCCTGGAAACTCAAGAGACTGATTTCTAATCCCAAACAAAAGAATGCAGCGGAAATATTCAGGCAAGGAAGTTTTCTGTCTCAGGAGGTTTTCAGGATCAAAAACATTTGCATATAATATTCAGCCCAGATGCAGGGAAGCCCTCCAGGGAGGCACTGAACCTCGCCCAGAGCAAAGCACATTAGGGTACCTGTGATTGCTCGACGTATCTCTGTTGCAGCCGCTTCTCTCATCTCTAGTGATGCCTGTTCACTGTACCAAGCAGTATGTGGAGTACAAATTAAATTGGGCGCATCTTTCAGGGGCCCTTGAGCAAAGCTACAAAAACATTTTAGAGATAAGATTAAAAAAAGAAGAAGCTCTGAATAAAATCCCACCAGAGAATCGTATTTCACTACTTCTTTGCTTTCCTTCAATAATGGGTGATGGATGGAAATCAGAAGTCTTGTTCCAGTTTAACCACTACCTCAAAAAAAGGGGCTGATATAAAAATAATTTTATATGCTTTCCAAGCATAAGAAACGACAAGGTTTGACAAATTCCCCAAGGAAAATGATTTCTAATCCAAGTTTTTAGGACTTGGGGCAGATTAAGATGCTAGATGCAATCAAATTGGATATGACAGGGACGCCAGATGTGTTTTATTCGTATGTCTGCCCAGATACATGAAATCTAAGTGAGTATTGCAAATTTCTTCTAACTGGTATGGAAAAATCTATTAGAATAGAAAGAGGGCAGGGAAGTAAGCTATGGGGGGCAAAAGTCTCAAGCCTCTCTTTTAATACCTCAAAGTAGCAATAGAGTAAATTATTGTATTATCATTTGCTCTTTTGGAATTCAACTGTTAAAGCTAGTTTTCAAAATAATCATTGATTGTGAGAGAAAAAGGGATTTATTACAACAGGGAAGTAAATACCTTATTCACTTAAAAATAATCAATTTTTGCATTAGGTTTGCTCTGTTTAAATATAAGTTTATATTCAAGCCACCTATATATAAACAAAGAGCAAACACCACTCCCTTCTAGCATTGATGGTATTACCTAGTTGGGTAATGAAACGTCTGCAAGAAAACAACCAAGTTCAGAGAGTACCAAGGATGCCCACAACTTAATGTTCATTAACCTCTAATTGAAATTTAGCTTTTGGTTCAGTAATGTATGGGGACAACAAAGTAATTTATGGCCTCTAGACTCCAAAAATCATTTGACATTTATTCTTATTTCACAAGCAAAATATAAAGCAGGGCTTCATCTGGACCAAAGTTTTCCAGTCTTGGCAACTTTAAGAATTGGAGTTCAACTCTCACAATTCCCCAGAGCCATTTCAGAAAATAAGGAAATTTGTATTCTGCTTTCCCTATTTTGTTCTTGGCTACAGGTTAGTGGGGTCCGTGGGAGGAGTCAAAACAGGCAAGATAGATGCATCCTAGCCTCACTGCACATACTTGTCAATGCCTGTACAATAGTGACAAGTCTTGGCTACAATGCTATCCATGCCTATTACCTTGCCCATTCTGAACTTCCAATCACTGACAAATATATTTTGAATTATTTGTCAATACTCATATATGCTCTCACACAGAAAACCAGTGTTTTTTCCTGGTGAGACTGTCTGCTTGGTGAAATTATGAAGGAAGAGATCTTTAAATGTTGTAGCGGTGGAATTGAAAGCCACCTTCCTAATACAATTCATTCATTCATTCATTCAACAAATATATATGGCTGTCCATCTATCAATGGAAATGTCTGCTACTTGAAAAGCTGACATCAGGGATATCTAGTTGATCAGCAACTAGATATTTTGCCTAATATTCAATTAAGTGATTCTTAGCTCCATTGCAATGTTTTCCCCTATGACTGGATTCTGTGTTCAAGTTACTTGTAGAATTCTTGATGTCGGATTGATTTTATATTGCTAATACTATTATGGTTTTAGACAATGCTTCTGTTGTTTGCCCTACAATATGAAACTGGTTATCAGAATTATTTTCAGCAGAAGTACAGGAACAGAACCTCAACATGGTGAGGCAATTGAAATATCCTCCAACTCTGGATAAGTTCAAAATATTTTATTGGCGGGGGAGTGAGGGGAGATTTCCTCCAGCTTTCTACAATTTAATGCATTTATCCACATAACATATGAAGCCATTAACCATAATACCTTTTAATTTTTAATTTAGAAATGTTGTCCGTAATTCATAGGTTTATAGCAACACTTGGATATTCCTTGAAGTAGCACTGCATATATCTTATTGCAAATAATAGCATGTGGATAATATGATTCTTTCAATAACTGTCTTTTTTATGGAACTGAATCCAATACCTCACAGAGTCTAACTAAGCAGATGGCCAGATTCCATGCAGAAGTGATACTTTTGTTCCTGGAGTCACAAATCACTGACCTTTGCCACTGATGACTGCTTACTTTCCTACTTGGAAAGAGCTGCAATTCTAGTAGAGAGGGTCACTTTCAAATCTAAAATGCAAGCTTGTGCCATAATACCAATGTTCTGCTTACAGGAACACCTTTTGTTTTTGCTGAAAGGGACTATAATAGATTCCTCACAGAAAATCCTGAAGAATTCAGGAGAGACTATTAGGTGTACAGGAAATGCAACTTTTACAGCTAACTCGGTCCATTAGCAAAGCCAATTATGGCCCCTGTTTTTGCAGCTCAATAACAATAGGCTCCCATTGATCTTTAAAACTTTTCGGCAGGTTTCTAAAATCTTTATGAAGTTTTATTTCTGAAAGTTCATGCTTCTCATCTTGCTAAGGAAAGTGCTATTTTCTGTCTATATGGCATTTCAAGATTACCTGGACAGAATTTACTTGCAGCAGGATTTCCCAATCTTAGCAACTTTAAGACGTGGACTTCAACTCCCAGAATTCCTCAGCCACTCTGCTTGCTTGCTGGTTAGTGAATTCTGGGAGCTGGGGAGTTTACACATCTTAAAGTTGCTAAGGTTGAGAAACTCTGACTTAAACCATGGGGAAGGAACCCAGAGGTTATGTTTCCGTGCCCCAGCACTCTGAGAATTTGATACCATAGCTCTTTTTCCCCCTACAAACGAAATGTTGATGTGGGTATATGGGTAGGTGGCCTCCATTATAAACTGTTCCCATCCTCTCCATTGAAGCAAAACTTTTAGTCAAAAATTCAGCTCTAAACCTTCTAATGAGATCAAAGCATTTTATAAATGGCCTTCTGAGTTGTTCCCAAAGTTTTGAAGGCAAAGTTGTGGCCCCCAATTCTTTAAGTGTTGCCCAGATCAGGCAAGCTACAATACAAGGTCTCCTAATACTTACCTAAATGGTTCTGATTCGTGGACATCCAGTGCTGCCCCTCGTATCCTTCCTTCCTTCAGAGCTTGGGTTAAGGCCTTTTCGTCCACCAGACCACCCCGTGCTGTGTTTACCAAAAAAGCTCCCTGTCTCATCTGAGAGGAAACGAGAAGAAAGAAAAGAGCTGAAGAAGCTTCTTGGATGAGAAGCGAAATATCTTCAAAGAAAATCCAGAAAGTCCAGTTGCCTCTCGAAAAAGCACCTTTGGGACAACCATGACCTGGATGACTGAGAAATCTCCATAGGCAAAGAAAGAAAAAACCATGCCACAGTTCATAAAGGTTTTCTTCTAGGTTTCTCACCCCACTATAACAGCATTAATATCTACTCCCTTGGTAGAATCTGTTCTGAAACCATTCATGATCATAAAATGAAGGACCTGAGGTCTGTAAGTAAATGTTGGACAACTGTAATTTACTCTTTGAAAATGGATGCATTTTTATTCTTAAATCTTTCTCTGGGTCAAGGAACATTGTGCATTTTATTCCTCTTACTCAAGAGTGAGAATAGATTTTCAGCTTGTTTACAGAAGCACATTGTGCAGAATCCATCCTTGTGCAAGTTTGATTTCTGGCTGGCTTTCTGAACTGCAGGGATTGGAAGTGGAGAACCATGTTACCATAGATCTCTTTCTTTGGTGGTCTATTCCAGTCAGTGTTGAAGAGTGGAAGGTCATGTCTATGGCCTCCCATTTGTGGGATAATTGAGAGAACTTAGCCCTCTCACTTCTTTAACATCTAATGAAACTGCTATTAGTAATCTGCCAGTTCAGGGTTTGATACAATCAGCATAGTGGTGATACTCAAATATATCCCAACTCCAATCATCCAGTCAAGTGATATCAGGTCCCAAAATCTGGAGGCTTTATGGATCTGGATGTGTGGAATGTCAGACCCAATCTTGACAAAAATGGCCGGGTATTTGGCTTCTCACTCTGGGATAGTTTCACCTTTAGTCTTGGAAGGAGTAGCACTTTCCTATTCAAGACCAGTGAGCAATTTTGGAATCTTCTTGGATTCATAGCTTCTGCTTAAAAAGCAACTGACAGCATGGCCAAGAAGACATTTGAAAAGATTTATCTAATGTTCTGGCTGAGCCTGTTCCTAGATTAGGAAGCTCTTTGGACAGTCATTCATGTCCTAGTCAACTTGTGATTTTTGTAATGTACTCTGCCTAAGGTTGTCCTTGAAGATCATTCAGAACCTATGAATGGTCCAGAATATGGCAGCGGGGCCATACCATACTATGTCCATGGGGCACTGTTGCTACAACTGGTTGCCAAAGGGTTGGTTAGTTGAAGGACCACATGTGTGCAATAGTTTTTGCCTGTCCAGTAAGATCAGACAGGGTATGTATGCTCCAGCATATATCAAGACCTAGGTAGTATGCCATCTCTATTCTGGCATCCCTGTCTGGCTCCCAATCTGATGTTCTGGAGGTCTTAAAACCTGGACACAAGTAGTCCTGGATATATGACCACAATTGGGGCCAGAATCTGTCATTGAGCGAAATAGTCATTAAGCGAGATGCCACATGAGCACTTTGCTCAAAGACTGCAATCCCAGCATTCCAGATGCAACCGCATTAAGTGATCTTGTGGATTGTTAAAACAGATGGGATCCCAGGTAAGGAATGCCTTGAGAAGGGGGTGGCGGAGGCCCTGGGCAGCCTAGCTTAGGCTCTGCATTAAGGTATTGCTTAGATTCTGCAGGGAGAATTCTGCAGAGCAGAGAGACCAAGCAGGATTTTTGGTCTGCTGAAAAAACAGGGGATTTTGAGTCCCAAGGAAGAGAGGCTGAGCAGTAAGTAAGGAGCACAGGACAGCTCAAGGAGATGGCAGAGATCACAGGAGGCCCAACGCAGGCTGTGCTCTGAGAGGAGGCTGCAGGTACGTTTCTTCATTCTGGGGTTGAAAATCCTACTTGGAATTTGATATTGATCTTTTTCAGCCAGTCCTTAGAGATTAAAGGAGTTATCTGGGCAGGTAGCAGCAGCTTGCAACATTTCTTACCAGCTTTCCCAGTTAATTTCCAGGAAAGCCGGCAAGGAAGATTGCAAATGGCAACCACATGATTACAGGGCCCTTGGTAACCAGTTGTAACTTTGGGGAACAGTCATTAAGTCCCTATCATCATCATTATCATCATCATCACTTTCAACAGCTGCTGAATGAATGGTTGTAAGCCTGTATTACCTGTATTCTCCTAGACCAGGGGTCGGCAACCTTAAACATTCAAAGAGCCACAAAGGTCCTAACCGGAAGCCCCCCGTTCAATTCTGGAGCCAACTGGAAGTCCAGTTCCCCCACCATAGAGTCTCCTCCTAGCGCAGCATCCTTTTTCCTCTACCAGTCTTAACCGAAAGCCCTGTCAATTGTGGAGCTGACTGGAAAACCCGTCCCTTGCCATAGAGTCTCCTGACACGCCCTGCTTCCCTCCAACCCCCCAACTGGAAGCTCCTCTCAAAATTGTGGTGCCACCCATGACAGGGAGCTGCAGCAGAGGGATGAAAGAGCCACATGCGGCTCCAGAGCTGCAGGTTGCTGATCCCGTCCTAGAGCTTAGGCTAGTATTGTTGCTGAGCTCCTGTAGATTTTTGTTGGTTTAAAAAAAATTTTTTTTCAAAGTACATGACCTATTTTTCTATTATTTTATTATTTCTTGTTTTTTAAAGTCTAAGCCACCCAGCATAATCTGGAATTGAGTGGCCTCTAAATCATATAAGCAAACAAAATCTAAGCCACCCAGGGATAAAAATGCATACAATTTTGATCTGCCTCTGCTCAGATCTCCTCAATCCGGCCACAGACACAAATTCCTGGATTCCATCTGAAGTAACAGAATCCTTCCTTTCCCCTCCATTTAGATTTACCTGCTTAATCGTAAAATCATTGATCAGGTGATGATTATGTTCATTGAGGTTACAGTGTAATGATACGCAGTCACTCTGGTACAGCAGATCCTGAAGTGTGTAGACGCGCTGAACCCCCAGGGACCTTTCAATCCCATCTTGCAGGTATGGATCATAAAAGATCACATTGAATCCAAATGCTTTAGCTCGAACAGCTACTGCTTGTGCAGTGCGACCTATGCAAAAAAAGACAAACAAGAAACCACACACACACACACACACACACACACACGCATAGACACAGATGCATGAATCAGAGAGCTGTAGTAACAGACTTGACAATCTGGCAGTACTTTTAGTTGTGAAGAGTGCATTAAGTATAGACTGAAACAACTGCCTGCCAAATACATTCTCCTATCATAACAAAGGCATTCGTGCTAGAAGGAAACTCCCCTATTATTTATTTATTTATTTATTTATAGGTTTGCCCATTCCACAATTTTGGGCATCTTCTAAAAGACTATTCCTAACTTTGAAGGTGGAAGTTGAAAACTTTAAAAAGGCTAAAAGGGACTGGATAAAGAGTTTGAAGTCTCTTCCTAACTATAATAAGAAGGGCTGAATTTCAACTCTAATGGCCAATTTATTCCACAATAAAGAGGTGCCAATATTTTTACATGCTTAGAAAAAAAGACTTTTCATCTCTTTCCCTTCCCCTTTCTGCTGGTAGAACTTAAATCTCCAAGAGATAAATTGTCTCTGCTGTCGTTGTTGAAGGTCAAACATGGACCGTGTAATGCAGCGTGTACGAGGGCATTACAAGAATATGCCTTTAGAATATAGGCAGCTATGGCATTTTTCAAAAAGGTCCATTAAATATTTGTCACTGCACTTCAGAAGCAATTAATTTGAATAAATTTAGCTAAGCGCATGGAGAAGTATGCCCCAGCTTTAACAAGAGAGCATGGTGCAATAATCAGCCGGGTGATGTCGAATTCTCAAATTGGAGGGTGGAGAAAAGAAAGAGACAAGAGACTCCAGGGAACTCAAGGCAAGTAATAATGTCTTCCAAAGAGCCAGAATGGAACTGGATGCACCCAAACGGGTTAAAAAAACAACAACACCAAACCAAAACAATGCTGTGCATCCAGCCACATTCAAAGCCCTGGATGGCTTCTCAATTCTGATCACCAACAAGAAAGCAGGTTAAGGAACTCTTATTACAAATGACTTTGGTACAAGAGTAGAATGACAACCCCCCTCTGAGCCTTATTTATTAGAAGAGCAACTTGTTTGCTGTAGGGGTTTTTCTCCCCCACTTCCCCCTTCCTTCTGCACTCTTACTGAATGGCTATTTAATTGGGCATGACTAAGACAACTGTCATGGTTTGGAAGCAAAGGTTTAATAAGGCTCTTCTGATAAAGAGGGACAGCTGCAATGCAATCAGCAGGTCATTATCCACAATGTCATTCCAATTCAATGTCATTGCAGGTCTCAACTAAGTTCTACATCAAGATGTGTTTTCCCCCCCCCTTAAATGTAGAAAAAGGCAGAGAGAACAAGGCCTAAGCATGCAAAAAATGGGTCTGAGAATAAGATGAGTTCCATGGGAGTGACTAGAGGAAAAACTCCCTTTTCTTACACACTATATTTAGGCACAGATGGAAAGGCAGAGACACACCCATCTTTGACTGCCAGTATTCATTAACACAGTTATGGGATAAATGTGCACTTCAATGCATGTGAGGAAGAAAAAACCTTTAAAAAACCCCCAAATCTGTACCTCCCTCCCCTCGAGAAGCAAGCTACAAATGACTATTAACTGACCTAATTTATTCTAAGCACAGAAACCACAGGGATAGATGGTCAAATAGTGAGAGATTCCAAGCATACAATTAAAGAATATTAGACCAACTCGAGGGGGGCTGGAAGTTGTTTCCTCCAGAGACAGGGTGTCTGTCCCTCCTCCTTCCAAGTACAGAGAGCTTTGAAACCATTGAGCAACAAACAGGCTTCTCACGAGATGCCCCTCTTGTTTACTTTGTGCTAACAGGAACCATTGTTAGGAAAAGCTGAATTCAGTGAACAGTGTTAGATCGGGGGAGAAGAACTATATAGTTTTCCAAACACTGTTGAATTACAACTCCTTGGTGCCTCATCATTATCATATAGGGAAGGAGCAGATCATATTGTTGGGAGCAGATCCCCTGACCCAGGTTAGACCAAGCCTTCCCTTTACACTCAAGGTTAAGCTTCTACTCAAAGCATCCTCCTCCTTAAATAATAGTTCAGCAGCACATCTGGTGGCAGAATCCATGTAGGAGTCTCCTTGGAAGATTTGGTCACTATGAGATCCATTTTGAACAAGCCATAATTTTGTCGTCCCTACCCCCCCCCCCTCCGAAAGCTCCAACATACCAAATCCGATCAGGCCAAGTGTTTCGCCTCTAATACGGGCTGCTCCGGAAGCCACTTCCCGTATTTGTTCTACGCTCTGCACTCGGGTTCCTTCCCTCAGAGCTTGGTAGAGCCAAGTGTTCCGCCTGTACAGATTCAGGACATGGCAGAGGGTAGAATCGGCTGTTTCTTCAACTGCTGCAGAAGGTATGTTGCAAACAGCAATCCCTGGAGTAGAGGACAGAAACCCAATTTTTAGTGAAGACAACTCTCATAAAAACCACAGTTTGCTTCTAAATAAACAACTTTCTGTTTCCTGGAAAAGAAAACACATAGCAACAGTACTAAACTGGATTAAACATAGCTCCTCTTGCACAAATACTCCTTGGCTCTGTTAGTTAACATACACATATTATCTTCAATTCGAATATGTGGGGCATCAAATTTTAATGCTGATAATTGCAGGATCAGAAAAAGGGAAATTCACTTTTCTGAAAGTACCACAAGGTGGGGAATTCTCACTTGCACATCTCTTTGTATTGAGGGCAGCACATCTTACAAATCAACGGCAGTCCTTGTCTGAAGGCTAAGGTTGGCAGAAGATATTGTGAATGCTACTTCAATAGACAGGCCTAAGACAGAGATGCAGCCAGTCAGCAGCAGCTCCATACTTTGACCCCACTGTTTAACTTGTCAATTTGTCTGTCTGAGTAGCAGTAGTGAAACTGATGCAAAGGCCTGATGTGTGTGTGCGTGCATGTGTGTGTTTATATATATATATATACACATACACACATTCCTCTGCTCCCATTCAGTTTAAACAAATTATATATAACCCGAATCCCTTCCTGAGATCTGGGAATGCTATGGAAAGTCTCCAGGCCTCATTTAGAAATACAGTTGGCTTCCAATCTGGACACCAGCTGCATTTCAAAGTATGTACGTGTGAAATCTCTTAGACCTTAACGCCATGCTCAATCAGCCATGCTTTTTATTTTACCCTAACATTTCTGCCCAAGACTTATTTTCTTCTTCGCCTTGTATATCTGCAAGAAGATGATTTGCCTTCACCGAATGCCCTGCTTTCACAAGGTAACGCTAAGCTAAATGATCTAACGTAATAGGGTTAAGTAATAAGCAGCTTTGATAAAGCGTAGCCATGTTCACTCAGCATAGGACTGATTCTTTTGACGGCAGGATACCAGAGTAAGGAGAGGAGTTCAGCAAAATTAGCTACTTCCCATTCTCCAGTCACTCCAGGATAGTAGCAGCACCATCTGCTTGCATGCTTTGAAAGCAAAACTCATCTTAACCTTATTCACAGATTTCCGTCTCTTAAAACAATCTTAGATAACGGGCATTGAGGAATTAATAAAATGTCTTGCTTCAGTGCATTTTTATCTCACTTTTCTTCCAATAGCATAAATACCACACACGTATCACTCATGCAAAGTTATAAACAGATTACATTGAGAGAAAAAATATGGTTTGATGAAAATCTATGAGGTTAGCTTCCTGGTAATGCTGAGATTTTAATCGAAGTTCCATTAGCCTTCTTCTCACACTCTGACATACTCACTTTGGTAACAAAGACATTTCTATATGATAAAGCCTGGTGAATTAAGGCACTTTGTTCCTTCTGAGATAACTTATTTCCCCCCCATATAATCTTGTTCATATTACATATGGGGAGAGCTGGAGGAAAATATGGAGAAGTGACTGAACCAAACTTGTTCATCCACTTGGTTCATTGCACATGACTAACTTTTAGCATCTATTAATAGTAAGAACGAAGAGGAACAACAACTCAGGCCTTGAATGTCTACAATAGTCCCTTACAGCCTTGAGGTTTTTGGTTTTTTAAAAATGAAGTGAATTACAACTGCATACTTACTACCTAGAGAAATTAAATTCCAACGTATCTACAGGGCACTAGTTTAGAAGAAGATGACCTACAAGATCCAAGAACATTTGAGGTCAGCAGTAGCATTTCTGTTTTTTCATGTTGCCATGCAACATGTAAAGAGTTATGGGTGTCTTTAAGGGATATAGCACTAAGAAAAATATGTTTGTATATATTAAGGCATTTAAAATTCCAACAGATTATTTGGACTTCTGAGGCAATAAAAGGAAACAGTCTTCACAGGAAATCTTCAAATGTAAATGATAAATTACTTCTTTGAAAATTCCCTAAAATATTCTGAGAACCAAGTGATGCTAGGAAAAAACATGACTCTTAGGTAAGTTGGAACATATTTACGTAAATGATACCACAAAGACTCTAGTTTAGGAAACAGCTACAAAGGATATGTGATTCTTTAGTAAGATTTACAATGGAATACTTTGAATCAATTAATCTTTTTAATGACACCCTATCGACAGACATACACAGTTGGCAACCTATAAAGATCAATTTTATTTTATATGCTAATGTTATGGAACTCATTAGTGGTAAAACAGTTAACAGCCCTGCTTGCAAATAGCTCAGAACTATTTAGCAGCAAACTGAAATGGCCAATATGTTACAATTCTTCAATTTAGTTAAGGATAGCATCATTAGTTGTTTATATTTGTCAGGCAATAAGAGACTTTGCTACACAGGAATATGAAACCAAGGAAACAACTGCCTGTATAAATTACTTCTTTAAAATACTTTCCAAATATTGAGTTGAACATAAGCCTTTATACAGGGAATAGCCCTAGAAGATATGTTTGTAATGTTATATTGGTGTTATCTAATGAAAAATTAAGGCTTCATTATGCTGAGGGTGCTTCAAAATTATTCCCAAATCACTTTCACACGGAAGCTACTTGGGGCATTCTCCTGATGAAGACCACTGCGTGTGATATGCAGCCTTTGGGCTCAGTAAGATCTAAGATAAACCGGTTTCCATTTCTATGAAGTTATGAACACTCTTTCTGGCAGTTTATTATAATGTGGAGACTAAAAAAACCACACACACGCTAACCCGTGGGGATGGGAAGGTATCTACAAGACATCTAGAGAACCATGGAAGTTGCAGTTTGTGACAGAGAAGTCTGGCGTCTGCATAATAGGTAGCACTTCGAAAGGACCATCCCTGGAAACTGTATTATGAGAGGAAATCTTTAAATAAAACCCTCAAATCCTAATCTTGGAAAAATGTTAAGGCAAGAGTAGGAATGCAATCAAAGCCGAGAAAAGTTACCCCAATAATTATATGTCCTGCCTTAGCCATGATAGCCAACTGGGTGACTTTGGGCCAGTTATTCTCTCTCAGTTCAACTCACTTCCCAGAGTGACTGTGATGAGGAAAATAGGAGGGAAAAAGTGTGTTGGATATATCTGCCACCTTGAGGTATTGGTAAAAATAATAAAGGTGGGATACACACACACACACCCTCATGTCTGTAACCTTTAATTGGGTAAAGTGGTGAATCATAGAGCAAACTAATTGAACCAAGGTACCACAAATGGTCTAACCTATGGAATGTGTCCAAAATCCAGAATCCTGTCTCCTGTGAAATTAAAATTTGGCAAATTTTGTAAAACATTTTATGACATAAAATTATCATAAAACATGCAATACACAAAATGTCAGAAACCATTTCCTGCTGTCAACTCCTATACAGTTCAACATGGGCTACTTTCAAGGCAGAAATACAGCTCTAAATATGTTCCTGAATTTTTAAGAACTTTTCAAGTACATTAGAAGCTCTGCCATTGCTGAAGACATTGAGGAATCTGGTACAGGAATACCACTGAAAGAATGCCACAAGGAGTCACGGACTCATTCTGTAGGTTAGCTACCTTAGTTCAACTAATTTTCCCTATGATTCACCATTTCACTCAGTTAAAGGTTACAGACATGAGAATTTCTGTATGTGTATGTCATCCAATTTTAAGAATATAGTCCACTTATAATTTTTTTAATATAATAGGCAATAGAATGTACCCAATTTATAAAACTAATATAAAATAACCACTATGGTAATATATTTTGGAAGAAACATAGGGTCCATTTAAGCAGTTTTAATAGGAATAGCAGCTGGATCCAATGACATAGAGCTGCATCCTCTACATGAAGTCAAACAGTTGGCATGTATTATTAAGTAATATTTTAGTATTTTATGGATGACTTGCAAAAAGCCATGAATGTACGTACCCGTCTATGTGACTGGAATAGATGTAAAGAGATGCAAAATTTTTGTTTCAGGCTATTTTCTGAGGTTAATCTCAATAAAGTAATTTATAAACCACAGTTAAACATTTTAGAAAGAGGATCTGCAGGAGTGGCATCTGAACATACCAAGTTCCCCTGCAGCCTTGATGTCAATGTTGTCATAACCGCTGCCTATCCGAACAATGACTCGTAAGGCCTTGAACTTCTCTAGGTCCTCTCGCGTGAGAGTGATAGTGTGATACATCATTGCTCCAACAGCTTCATTTAAAACCTAAAAGACAAACACGGAAATCATAGACATTAGTGGAGTAGAGCTTTGCATTGGAGTTGATCAGTTATTTACTACAGATGATTTTAAATAAATGTCACAAGTTATAATTCTTTAGGAATCTGTCCTGAGGGCAGGATGATGGTAATCCTTAAATGATTTTGTCTGGCATCTATATTCAGGCAATTTTTATCTGGTTGCTTCCTATCCTTTTTATATTCCTTTCTGGAAGACCTGGATTTAAATCTTCTGATCACACCAAATAATCAGTTTCCATACAGCATTATTTCAGCCTGCTCAGCTTTGCTCAAAGATAAGCACTGATAAAGACAAATTTATCTTGTATTTTCAAGATCCAAATTCTCAGAGATTTAGAATTCTTGTCATCATAGAATAAAAAAAAAAAGAATGAGTTTTTACAAGGCTAGGAAACTTGCCTTTGAACTATAGTGCTGGAGAAGACTCCTGCGAGTCCCTTGGACTGCAAGGTGATCAAACCGATCAGTCTTAGAGGAGATCAACCCTGACTGCTCTTTAGAAGGCCAGATCCTGAAGATGAAACTCAAAT
>JANHFT010001796.1:0-12004 GCA_032467955.1 Pseudoxenodon macrops | reverse complement strand
TTGGAGCATTCACAACTTCTGGAGGCAAGTTGTTCCACTGATTAATTATTCTAACTGTCAGGAAATTTCTCCTTAGTACTAAGTTGCTTCTCTCCTTGATTATTTTCCACACTTTGATTCTTTTCTCCTGCCTTCAGGTGCTTTGGAGAATAGCTTGACTCCCTCTTCTCTGTGGCAGCCCCTGAGATATTGGAATATTGCTATCATGACACCCCTATCCTTCTTTTCATTAAACTAGACATTATAAATCACAGTAACCTATTCATAAACAATCGCTCTTATCACTCACCATAAATTTTTTGAAACAGTTTTGTTTTTAAAAATTTCCAGAAGGTTAACAATGTAGGGGCAAACTGATTTACAAAGACATTCCAAACTGTTTTTGATTTTGACAACTGCCTTGCTACTGCCACCCTTGTGGTGTTACCATCACAATGAAAATGGGGAAGGAAATGGGAGGGAAACTGAAGAAAGACTCCCCACCAAGAAAATGAATTGAGAAGGCCAATGCAACTAAGTCTGTTCCTATATTCCTCTATAATTTGTAATCAGAGCTTGGTTCATAACTAAAGCAGAAACATTTATAACTGCATTTGGGGGATCTATGCCTAGCTTTTGAAATGCTTTTATGTTCTGATTAAATAGCTGGCTTGACAAGGTTTGCTTGTTAAAAACATTTAAGAATATCTATCTGTGCATTTTTAAAATGACAAATGTAAATTGTTATATGGAAAAAAACATTAAAATATTTAAACACAACTATTTGAATGTTTAAATTTAATGAATAATTGGATGATGCTAATGATTTCAGCTTGTCAGAAATAAAACTTTAGACCTAGAGTAATAAAGAACATGCTGCATTAGTTCAAGAAAAAACACTGACAGATTTGCTGTCTAAAGTTATATGAAAAATATATGTCTCTCGGTCAAAATGTGTAATTTGAAATGATTCATCTGCCTCCTCCTCAAGAGCTTAGACAAACACATACTATATCAAAAACCAACTCAATGCATAAAAAAAAAGAATAATGAATTGGTCCAAGGGTGAAGCTTAGAGAGATTCTTCTCTTAGGAGCACTTAACTAACATTGTCCATCCCTGTGAATGATTTTGGTTGCAAACTTAAACACACCCACACAAAATGTGGTTCGGCATCTACGTTCTTAAGACTAGGTAGTAACTTATTGGTGGAAAAGCCTCTCTTTTCTTTGCATCACTCCTGAGAATATAGCAAAGACTAAAATATTGCTTCTCTAACAATAGTCCGAAATTACATTTTGTCTTGGAAATAGTAAAGGAGCAGCAGCATTGTGCAAAGTAAAAACCAAATAGATAGTTCATTGTCTGCATATGTGTAGCTTTTTTATAGAAAGAAAGCAAAGCAAAGAAAGAGCCAGAGAAATAGAAATGTGTGACTGCATTCAACGGGAACCATCATCAATAAAGAAAAAGATACGTACAATAGAAAATAAATTGAATACAGTTTTTCTGGCTGGAATATCAACAAGGTGATATAAAACTGCTTTAAAAATAAAAATGGTCTCTTCTTCCCCCAAAGGCTTCCACTATCGTGGCAGTTGTCAGAAGCATTGTTCAATAAATATTTTCTGGTGCTTTCAGCTCTTGATGGAGTTGAGCCAATATTTCAGTGGCAGCTTTTAAGGGAAAGAGTGGGAAGAGGGATGGCGAGGAAGTGCTTTCTATCTGCAGGGAGAACCGGTCCACCCCAACTCGCAAGCTGCACAGCTGGTTGTGCGGCAGTTCAATACAGAAAGTGATTTGGTTGTCGTTGTTATCTTTAAAAAAAACACACACAAAGCCTGCTTGTCCTCTTTTGCTGTTTGCCACCCACTTGTATCTGAATCCAATGGCACCCCTGCCAAGAGAATGAGGGAGTCCTCTCTGGTAAATGGCAGCCTTTGTGTAGCTGCAAGAGGGCTATCTCATTGAAACAAAAGAAGAGAAGCCATTTGCCTAATTCTTATTAATCTCACTGGCTTGTGTCACGCCACTACTTCTTTTCCTTTAAAAAAATAACAAACAAAAAAAGCGGAGAAAGACGGTTTTAAACATCTCCTCTGACAGTATATAAAAAGTGAATCGAGGAGCAAGCCAAGCGTTTTTCACGAACTACTCATTAGCAACGAAAGTCACTGCAGTAAGTAAGGCACATTTTATTAAGCAAAGAGAGAAAAGAAAACAGGAAATGGCCCCTTGCTTTGAAAACTTTGCCTCCACAATCGTCTTATTAAAAGCTATATAGGAAATAAAAGGAGGATGAGAGCGAGAAGGGAGGAGAAGAGTATAAAATACTACACCAATATTTGGCGAGCCGATTCTCTTCTTGACTACGAAGGGGGATCTTCAAACAAGCACCCCATGTCCACAGCCACACAGTTTCAAGACAAATGTCTTTCTGGACAAAAGAGGGAAAAGAAAAGGGTTTTGTCCCACTACGGAAGAATAGTCTGAAAATTGCTGAAGGAGTTATAGTTATCTCTGACAGCTCCAGACTCTCGCAAATACTCCCACAAGACTTTACCACAGCTTTTAACTAATCAAAGTTCTTTTCTGGTGCTTGAATAAATCATGAAAGAGCCATACCCCCAATAAATCTGACCTCCCATTTGACTTGAATGTGTGGCTCCTGAAAAATATATTTAATATCTGTCACGAGTAACACAATTTGATATTTAAAATGAAATGTGTTTCAGTGATACATATACTGCATTTAAGATTAGAACTTTAGCTGAAATGACAAGTCCCAAGAGAGGGAGAGACAAACACACATGCATTTCGTTAAGATAACTATTGCTGTTTGTGTGGTGAATTTTGCAAATAGTCACAGAGGGCTGTCTTGTTTTTTTGACAAGTAAATGTTTTCTAGAAAGTGGGATGTTACCCACACCCATCGTTTTAAGAGGAAATAGCAATATTTAATACTTCTTTGTAGTGTTTAAAAAAATAAAAGTTTCATAAGTAAGTAAGAGCAAGTTTGCATCTAAATGTCATTTTCATATATTAGTGATTCAAAAATTAAACCTGAAGAGCAGGAAGAATCAGAGTGCAGCAGTTCCTCCTGCCCCTCCTGAGGATCACATAAGGTGAGCGATCAAATACTTCTAAATATTTTGCCTATATGTTATATCTTAACAATTTCAGTTAATTGAAAAGCATTGAGATAGATGATGGACATGCTACATAAGGGTACAGCATAATTTAAGAAGCTGCAAATGCAAGCATTTTTATTCCTCAAATGTGTTTGTGGCATATTAGGTAGCATTATTATATTAACCATTTGGACACAATCCAAATAAAATTAAGAATTTATAGTTACAATAGATTTTAGCTGGAAATGTTTTGATATTTTAATGTTTGAATCAATGAGATCTGAACTAAATAGTAACAACCACCACAAACAGAGACCTCTCCCAAACAAGAATTTGGATTATGGAGGTGACATTTTTTTAATAATGTATCTATCTTAGGCAATATGTTTGAGCAGATACCGTAGTAGCTGGACAATCCCAAACGTTCTTGGATTACATTGATTTTATGGATCTGGTTAAGTCTATCTTAATTCTGAATTAGCATAGAAAGGGTTTTGGTCACTATAAATCTTCAGAAGAAGGCTAACAAGAAAGATATGTAATCCCTGTAATTTCTAAAATCCATGGTAGCTTTCAATACAACTGTTCTATCTAAAAATAGGGACAAGTGTATTACACATTAAGTTGCCCTTATCAGATAGTTTGCTAGCAGACTACTGGTCTGTCACATGGAATGGCACTGTACTAGGGCATTATCATGTTGTTTTTAATTCCAATTGTCATCAAATAATGTAATCCCAGTATATGATGATGGTACTTAGTTTAGGGAACTTCAGCAGTCCATTAATAGAGAACATGTTTGATACAGAAGTGAGCCCATGTTAAAATCTTGGGGTTTCCTGTTTAGGAGATTAAATAAGGAGATAAAGGGTAGGTACGTCTGCCTGAGAAATTAGGATCTGCTGCTCAGCAGAGCAGACAATATCAGAGGACACAAACATTTTATAATATAATGCTCTTTATACTTTTAGGGACACAGTATTTACTAGTGAGTACTTTCTTTACTGAAAGACATGGAAAAGAGATCTGGTGGAAGTGCTGCAAATATATATATTCGTACAGCTACTACTTAAATAGACAGTGTAAATAAATGCTGAGTTATACAGAACAATGATTTGATAGTATACTTGTCCTTTCTTGAAGTATGGCGAAGCTATGTAGACACTAATGAGGTTCAATAAATGGATATTCAAGTCTAGATACCAATTTGGGTGATGATATTCAAATTCTTTGGCCCAGGGTTGCATTGCAAGGGGCAGATTTATAATTCTGGAAAACAATTAGATCTGCATTTTCATCAGAAGTTCAGTAATTTAGATGATGATCGAAATAGATGATGCCTCTAGGATTATTTTGATTATGGTTTCAGAATTGTATAATGCTCCTCTTAGAAAGACTATTAGTCACAGCACTATATGAAAATCTTTTCATTCTGGTTTCACAGACCTTAGTCTTTAATGCTGGAATTATTATTTGTTTTTAAATGTTTTACATAACAATGTTTCTTTCTGCATACAATAATCTCATTGCAGTTATCATATACAAAACCCAGTTCCACGGTTTATTCCAACTGTTTATCCACTAATCCCAAAAGAAATCACTAGTGACATTATGTATGCTTTCTAATTCATTATTTATCAATCTTATTCATTTGATAAAGTTATCGCAAATTGTAGCCATTATACAATAATGCTATCAGTCCATACATAGTCCTTGATTTATGGCTATAATTAAAACCAAAATGTTCATTACTAAACAAAACAAATGAGTTTCCTCCCATTTCACAACCTTCTTGCTACAGTTGTTAACTGAATCACTACGATTGTTAAGTTAGTTACAAAGTTGTTAAGTGAATCTGGCTTCTCCACTGATTTTGCTTGTCAGAAGGCCACAAATGGTGATCACATGAGGCCAGGACAATACACTTCCAAGAATTGATTATAGCAGTGCCAGAAATTCTACATTTCAATGTGACATTATCTTATAAACTTGATATATCCAATACTAAAGTCATTAACTTTATTAATTTTGCTAAATATCCGTTATTATTTTTATAAGAAGAGCAGAGAAGACAACTAAGAGCAACCAGTTGCGATGACAGCAATGTAATAGATATGAACATAATTTTGTTCAAAAGGGAAGAAGAGAGACGACTTATTTCCTAATGTACTATACTTATAAAGTTCAACTTTATACCTTCTTTCATTATATTGTTTTAATAATTGCAGGGAAGGGGAAAAATGCCACTGTTCACTTTTGATGCTGCCTAACATCAAAATTCTAAAATAACGTATTTGAATGCTAAAAAGGAAGAGATGAAAAACAGAACCTAAATCATAATTGCAGATTCTGCAAAAAATTTCAGACATGGCATATATCAGTGTTGGCGAAGCTTTTCGGCACCGAGTGCTGAGACGGGAGTGCACGGGCATGCCGGAAACATGAAGAGCAGCTGCCTGGTGCACATGCCAGGAAGATGATCTTCTGGTTTCCGGCACACATGTGTGCGCAAATACCAGGTGGGCGGTGCACATGCATGTCAGCAAAAGGAAGATTAGGTGGCGCCGCGCATGTGCATGCCGCAAACCGGAAATCATCTTCCCAGCACGCACATGCGCACTGGGCAGCTGCTCTTCTGGTTTCCAGCACTCCCATGCGCGTGAAGACAAGCTGGCCGGTGCACCGAAACCCAGAAGAGTAATGGGCAACGGCTTATGTGCCATATGTTTGCCATCATGGGTATAGATAGTTTTCTTCCTAGATTGTCATGAGCAAATAACATACAGTAAATTTGCAATGATGTTTGTTGGTAATATGGGGGAATCCATTTAGATTTTCTATTTCTTGCTGACAATTTGGCAAGATGTAAACAAGCAAAAAGTAGCTAAGCTACTTTCAATCTTCTTTTCAGTAATTACATAGTAATTACTATCTCCATATTCCCAAATTACGTATTATGGTTTCCATCTTTCTATAAGCAAACTTTTTAATCCCAGGCACCCTGCCTAACTGCCTCTTTTACTGGGTTGGCTCTCTTCTCGCTAGTGGAGTTTTCGCACTCCCAATAGCCGAGAGGAAGACTGGGACTTTGGTCCCTTTTCCTGAGGAGCTTCGTGCTCCCGACTGCCACAATAATCCCACCATTTCTAATGGCCATTTGCAACGGCGGCAGCTTGTTTGACAGCTACAGAAGCCAAATCTGTCTGATAGGAGCTTAGCGCTCCCGATTGCTGCGGCTAGAGCCATGCTTTCATAAGGAGAATGGCGCAGGCTTGCTGGTCATAAATAAATCAGTCCGACTCCTTGCGGAGGTGAGCGCTCCAATTTAAATGGGCAGCCTTTGTTTTTCCTCAGCAGACACTGTTCTTGTTATCCGAGAACCAAGCGGGGAGAGAAAGAGAGGGGGGGGGAGAGAGATATTAAACAGAAGGAGAGTCTGTCAGTAACGTGACAGGAGCCTCCTGCAGCTATCTCTCTATCAGCATCAGCATCAGCAGCCATTAGTGGCTGATCCTCTTTGCGCAAAAAACCAAACCCAAGATGGCGGATCAAGCTGTGTCAAGAAACTCTAAGCATAATAAAAAAAATCATGTCAGATGAGGCTCCCACCAAAAGTAGATCTAAGCCTCACAAGCAGTGGGCATCCTTTCCTAAGGACTCTAAAACAGTCCAGAAGGCTGAAAGGTGGAGGCACAAAGCCTTAAATAAAATCTGTGACAGGAATATTAACAAGCAAAGTCACAGACCTGAAAATATAGAGGAGTCTGCTCAATTGTCCCAGGCTCTGCCACCTGAGGGAGCTAGAGACCACCTATCCCCATTGGATCCATTATTATCCTGCACTAATGCAGACTTATGGGGAAATGTACCTGTTCTACAGGTGAATACAGAGACCATTCAACAACCCTTTCATAGGGTCAGAGTGGAGCCTGCTGCCACATTTATGCCTACAGACGCTGGTCTCAGACCACAGGCAGAAGCTGATAATGCCATCCCTCAGTCCATGCAATCCATTATTGCGGAGGCAATTTGACAGGGGATAGCCACTGGTTTGCAAACCACCAACCGTGCATCTTTAAGTGCGTCAGTTGATTCCGGACACTCTGTTCACCTTCCTTCACATTGACCAGTAGAAGATGTTGTGCTCCCACCTGATCCTGGCTCTCCAGGTTCCTCTCAAGGGGGGCAGTCAATAAACTCAGAAGGGGAAATTCCCCAGGAGTTGGAATTATCAGAAGACAAGGGCATGTTGCCCGACCAACTGTCCTTTGTAGGAATTTTTCAGCCCAATCTCTTCAGATCTATTCTGTTCAAGGCCAGGAATGTAGCTGGACTGGTGACTCTTTCCACAGAGTCAGAACTTGATGCAACTGTCACCTCTCCTAATCCTCTTTTTTCTGTTCAGACAGCAGAAGCAGAGGTCGTTCCTTCTCCTCAACTTTTTGTGGACATGATCAGGTCTCAATTGGGTTCTCCTGGAACAGAGCCCAACCCTTCTAACATTTGTAACAATCTGTAAGATTGTACAATATCGGCCCTGATTTAGCCACAGTCCTCCAGATACCATCAGTAGACAAACCAGTGGCAGCATTGCATTCTCAGTTGGCCAGAGTAGGTCCTACGGCCAGAGGACAGGTGTAAGGAGCAATCGCTTGAAAGAGCACATCAAGCAGCAGCATGGTCCATCAGAGCATTGACAACTGCATCCTTCTTTAATTGGGCCTCCTTGATATGGTTGCACCAGATACAGGAGAGGTCCTTGACTATGGACCTTAGGATGCAGCAAGATGTCAAAAACTCATAGCAGCTCTGCAGTTGTTTGCTGATGCTAGCCTTAATGCAGCTAGATTTGCTGCCAAATCGATTGCCTCTACTGTAGCATACCGCTGACTACTTTGGCTACAACATTGGCAAGCAGACGTTTGCCATAAGTGGCACTTGGCCTTGACTCCGTTCTTGGGAGACAAGTTATTTGGGAAGGCACTGGACCCTTGGCTGACCGAGTCCAGGGAAAACAAGAAGATTCTTCCCTCCTTCTCCAGGCATGCTGAATTGCACCCCTCCCCATACTTCCATCGGCCGCTCTAATGAGTCAGGTGTGGGGTTCCAGCGTACTCAGCAGAGGTGGGTTCTTACCGGTTTTAACCGGTTCTTTAGAACTGCTAGTAACTCGGTGATGATGACACGGAGCTGGTTCCTTTGGTGTCTCCATTGGTGCCGCCAGTTTGGATTTTGATTGCTAATTTTTGATTGCTGCACATGCGTACTCGAGGCATGACAGTGAGTGAACCGGCAGCAAAAAGAACCAGAACCCACCCCTGGTCCTCAAGGGTTTTTCGCCCAGAGGCAGAGGCAGGATAGAGGCAGACCATTTAAGTCCAAACGGCCCTTTCAAGGGGGAGGAAGTCATTCCTATCCCCACCCTAAGTGAATACATTCCCCACGTCCCAATTGAAGGTTGCCTGGCCTACTTTGCAGACCGATGGGTAAAGTCCACTTTGGATGCGTGCGTCAGGGAGACGATAAAATCAGGTCTCTCCCTGGAGTTCCTCTCCTTCCCACCAAGGTTTCTCATCAGGTGCCCTGTGTCAAAAGACAGGTCAAGAAGGACCCTCTGCTGGATATCCATGCCATACAGCCTGCCCCAGAGGGTCAACAAAGGCAGGGGTTTTATTCTATTCTTTTTGTTATTCCCAAAGCCTCGGGGGTGGGTGGCGGTGGAGAGTGATTCTAGATCTTAAACGGCTGAACTGACATATCCAGTACCACTGGATCAAAATGCATTCACTACATTCTATCCTGGAGGGTGTGTGGGAGGAAAACTTCCTCACATCAATAGAACTAACTGAGGCATATCTGCATGTGCCTATCTTGCCACTTCATTGCTTTAATTGCTGTCATTATCAGTATATGGCTATGTCATTTGGGCTATCTTCTGCACCTAGGGTGTTCACGAAAATTATGGCCGCCTTGGCAGCTTATCTTTGGGTTCTGCCTGTACATTTCCAGTGTTACCTGGATGATATTCTGATCCAATCCTCATCTCAACGTGAGGATCTGAAGGTCTCCATCCAGGTCTTGCAGCACCGTCTAACACCCTCCACTCAATTGCTCTATTTGGGAGCAATCATCGATACGGTACAGTGAAGTGCAGTGCCAGTTCCTGGAGCGACAAGCCAGCCTCCAGGAACTGGCAAGCATTGTCCAGAGAGATAGAACTGCGTCCTTAGCCGTACTCTCTCAACTCCCGAGTAAAATGATATTTAGCTTCTCCATTGTCCCTTGGGCCTGCCTGCATTCTAGAGATCTCCAATGGTTTCTTTTGCCTTTCCAGATGTCAGGCATGAGCAGCTCGTCACCAAGGACCCGAATCCCGATGGACGTCGCACGGTCCCTCAACTGGTGGAGGTTTCCGGCCGCTTCGTTTGACCAGCCTACATTATCTTACCTGTAAGGTGGCCTTCCTGGTGGCCATCACATTGACCAGGAGGGTGTCTGAGCTGGCAGCTCTGTCAGTAAGGAAGAACTTGTGTATTTTCCACAAAGACAGAGTAATTCTACATGTGGACCCTTCCTTTATTCCAAAAATTAACACTTGGTTCCACAGAGCATAGGAGTTAATTCTCCCTAACTTTTGTCCAAAGCTGGTTCACCCATTAGAAAAGAGGTGGCACACCCTCGATGTGTGATGTGCACTTCGTATATATATAGATCAAACTGCTCCCTTTAGGAAGTCAGAAGCATTATTTATTTCCTTCCAGTCAGCTTCGTTGGGCAGCAAGGTGTCTCCATTGATTGTGGGGCAATGGATCAGATTTTCCATTGCAAAAACGTACGAGCTACAGGCCTGACCGCCCCGAGAAGTGCTGTGACTACAATGGTGTGGGCTACCCAGGCCACCATCGAGGAGGTCTGTTGTGCGGACACCTGGTTTATCCCCATCTCCATTTGTGAGACATTATAAAGTGGACATATTTCCATCCGCTGAAGCGTCATTCGGCAGAAGGGTTCTTCAATAAGTCCACAAGGAGTAGGGGAGCTTGAGCTAGACTCTGCCCACCCGTACGGACAAGTCAACTTTGGTATTTCCCATTCCTGAATACTATATCCACCATTATGGAGAAGGGGCGTTGGTCTTACCTGGTACACTCCTTCTCAGGGGGTGGATATAACATCCAGCCCCACCCTGATGACCGTCCGGGACCTGTTGGAGTAGCTTTTTTACTTCATAGACTATGGGCACGTGGAAGTCTGTTGCTTCGTTTTTCATCAAAAGTTGGAAGGGATAGCAATAGAGGCGTCACCTAAACAGCTCTGACAGACTCAGTCCAATCAGCTTAGTAGACGAGGTTAATTCATTCCTGGATGCTATATCCACCCCCTGAGAAGGAATGTATCAGGTAAGACCAACACCCCTACATTTCAACCATAAACATAACAATAAAGATTGAGCAAATGCTTTTTGTCATTCTATTAGGATATAATGGTGGAATAATCAAACTGGGTAGATTATGAATGCAAAGAAGTGTCTGATTTTGGATTGACTACCGTTCCTTAAACTTCAGGAAAAATTGCTAAGTACAAGAAAATTAAAAGAAAGTAACCAAAATCAATCTGTTTTTGTTTTGTACCCTATTCCACACATTTCAATCTTCAAAGCAGCCATAACTCTATAATCCATCAGGGTTATTCTTGACAGAGATTATACGCTATCTAAAGAAAATTAAATGTTGTGTGAAATAAAAATGTATTGTTTCATGGTTTAGGATTAATTTCCAGATGGTAAGAGGGAAACAAGGATAGCCACCATATATTGTAAGAAGCACTTCTAAGCAGTTCTTAGAGACACATTGAGGATTGTTTGTTTAAGACAAAGAAAGATTTTAAATAGTCCAAAAATAACCCTACTGACATAGAGATCCCAATTATATCCACTACAGTATTTACACTAGGATTAAAGAGAAGCAAATACAGAAAGGTAACGTAACAGCTAAATATTTTGACTCAAAGAGTGTAAACAGTTCATTGGTTGGTTATAACAGACACATCTTAATGGCAGTTCTACCATTATAAAATTCTCTCCAATTAATATATATTTCAATAGTGGCATTAAAGATAAGATGTGTAATTTCTTTCTTTCCTAAAAAAGGAATAATAGACCGTGCTGCTTAATGCTTCACCATTTCCTTTACTGAAAACCTAGCCCCCAAAATGATATAATAATATTCTATCTAGATGAATGAATATATAAATAAATGTGTGATATTTCAGGAAAGTTTGTGTGTTTATGCATTTTATTGCATCCTTATTACTTTGTAGAGAGAAATGATAGAGTAACACTTGCTTCAGAAGCTATATTTTCAGAACAGAACGCATCATATGGTAGCGAAATTTAAGTACAGTGTCGCATTTGTCCAACTGCTGTTCATAGAGATCCCCAGAGCCCTCTTTCAAGAGCGAAAGAACAAATGTTACCCAGTATTTTATGTTCATCAATTCTTAGAAAACTCCAAATAGTCTGTTGACAATTATATAACACACTAATGGACAATCCATGACAAAAGCAACTGTTTCTATTAGCAGGCTGCTTTCAATCTTGCCATAAAAAGCACTGTAATGACCCATATACGTATTCCAATGTTACAAATGCGATTTTTAAAACCTCAGCCATATGTGCATTATATTCATGTACGATCCTATAAGATCCTTTCCTTATTTATAAAGAATAAAAATGCTGCTTGGGTTTCTATAAAACACCAAGCAATCAAAAAAGGGAAAAAAATAGATCCAGGAAACTACAGACCTATCAGCCTGATGTCAATACCAGGGAAGATTCTGGAAAAGATAATCAAGCAACGAATCAGCAAACACCTAGAAGCAAACAAAGTAATAAC
>JANHFT010001795.1:191145-206578 GCA_032467955.1 Pseudoxenodon macrops | reverse complement strand
AAGATACATTTGTCAAGAATGATAAGGTGCAACACGTAATGATAGTCATAGGGTACAAATAAGCAATCAGGAAACTTAAATGCAGCATGAAGGCTGATCACAATTTTTAAAGCACATTATTGCTTATAAAGCTGCAGAGGAAAGGGACAACCTTAATTTAGCAATGGACACATGTTCTGTGGAGTTCTTTCTGGCTTATCATTGAGTAGGTGTTGTCATAATTGCTTGCAATGTGGTTTTTTGTTGTACTGTGGAGGAGAAGACACAGAATTGAGCAGAAACAACACATCTCAACTCAGCAGTAAGAAGGTTCGGTTTTCAGAAAAGCAGAGCTTGAAAATCTTTGATGAAAGCAAACCACCCATTACGCCTGTGGGAAAAGGCCATTCATTTCCCAATTCCCTTCATTCTGTTCTGAAGAAAACGCCAGTCAAAATCGTATCGGAAGGCCTGAAGGTTGGTGTTTAATTATTAGCTATACGTTTATCTTCTCTTGCAAATCTTCAACAAATACCTTGAAGTCAGTTAAAGAATTTTCTTCAGGTCTTTCAAGAATTTAATGCTTGAAATGTTACTTTCTTGTTAAAGGATCTTCAAGGATCATCAGAGGAAATGGCCACGCCGATATGCACTGGATCTTTTGACCCTGAAGGTGACGATGTGTTCCTATATTTTTTACAATTTGTATTTTAGTATCAGTCTGCTAGAGAACCAGACTCTTAAATATTAGTGTTCATATATAAAACCCTAAACAACATAGGGTCAGGTTCCCTCAAAGTGTTTTGATTTTGTTTTTTATTATTGCATACTGCCTTGAATTCCTTTGACAATTGAAATGATTGATTGATTAAATAGATAACTATCAGCCTACCAGGAAACTTGCCCTCTGCACAATAACTTAGAAACTACTTTTTGGTCTTGATGTAGAAATAGTTTAGCAGCGGTACTTGTCTCCAGAATTAGTTTACTTTACTTTACTTTATTGTCATTACACATGGTACAACAAAATTAAATGCCATCTTCAGTGTACATTATAACTATAAAAATAAAAACACAAGCATACATCCTTTACATTCTGTATAATTGAAATTGAAAACCCAATATTGCACTATACCATATAATTCAATATGGTTATTGCCCTGGGATAGAAGCTGTTTTTCAGTCTATTTGTCCTTGTTTTTATTCTGTACCGTCTGCCAGATGGTAATAGTTCAAAAAAAGAGTGCCCAGGATGAGATCGATTTTTAAGAATGTTTTGAGCTTTCATAATAGCCTCTGCTTTGTGTTGTGCTGTACCATGTGTATACAGTTTGTGCCATGTGTGTTTCTGTGCATGTGTGAGTCACTTGACTCCTGTCTGACAAAATTCTGCAATTTTCTTGGCAAGATTTCAGAAGTGGTTTGCCTTTTTCCTAGAGCTTATATTGGCCCAAGGTCACCCAAATGGCTACATGCCTAAAGTGGAACTAGAACTCACAATTTCCTGGTTTCTAGCCTGGTGTTTTAACCATTACCCCATACTGCCTCTCTTATGTGCCTTAGGCATCTGTTAAACCTTATCTTCTTATACCGATCTTTCCCAGCCATTACTACTATGCAATTTTTGTATTCTCTTATTTCTTTATTTAAAAATATATTATTTCAAACCGCTCTTGGGTTTTAAAAAAAGAAGTCGTACATGCTTCTAATAAAGCAATTACCATACATGTTACTGAAGTAAGAACCAAAGTTTTGTGGCTAACTTAACTTTTGTTCATTTTTAGAAAGGGAAAATAATTCTCCTGACCGTCTGGCTCCTTTGATTAGAACCACTCGAAACTCTGCTAAAAGGAAGGTATAAGTAAAAAAGGGGGTATTTCATAAGTTGATTAACAGGCATAAATGAACAGCTTTGCTAGAAGGTTCCATTCACTTTACAGATACCTGTTTTTGAAATAGTTATTTTTCACTATGGCTATTTGGCAAATGTTTAATCGATGAGAATATGAAATCTATTGCATAGCTCTTCTGTTTTGAAAATTCCAAGTTGCGTGGTACTATTTTTTTGCACATTCCTGTTTTTATAGTTCTGTATGTAAGATATAGTTTCCGTAGGGTAGCAGGCCCTGTGTTTTAATACAGATATTTCCCAATGTGTAGTGTGTAGTGGAAGCAGGAAAAAAAAATCTTGCAATCAAAATTGATGCCCAGAATCAGCTAAGCCAATTGCAGAAAGTCAAAACTTCAACCAAATCCAAAAAAAACCCAGTAAGTAATTTACATTATAGATGTATCTAGTTTATAGTCATTTATTTATTTGTTTGACTTATTTGCTGTCCCTCTTGCCTCAAGACGAATCTGATAGTGGTATTTATGGTGGTTGGCTTCACATTTTGTCTTAGGTCAGAATTAAAAAAAAAATGTTAAACACTTTATTGATTATTTATTTGTTTACATCCCACCTTTATCATTTCGTAAGTAACTCAAGGCAGCAAACATACCTCACACTCCTTCCTCTTCCTGTTTTCTCCACCACAACAAACCTGTGAGGTGAATTAGGCTGAGGGTCACCCAGCCAGCTTTCATGCCTAAAATGGAACTAGAACTCTCAGTCTCCTGGTTTCTAGCCTTAACCACTAGACCCATGATGGCGAACCTATGGCACGCGTGCCACAGGTGGCACACAGAGCGATATCTGAGGGCATGCGAGGCGTTACCCTATGTCAGCTCCAGCAGGCATGTGTGCGCTGGCCAGCTGATTTTTGCCCTTCCATAGGGTGAGGGATGCCGTTTTTGCCCTCCCCACGCTTCCGGAAAGCCGCCTGAAGCCTCGGGAGGGCGAAAAACGGCCCAGTGAGTAACCAGAGTGAGGCCTGCACGCATGCATGGAGCAGCATGGGGCTGGTTGTGCATGCATGCGTGGGGGAAAGGCATTGCATTATGGGTGTGGGCACACATGCGCACAACCCCTGGCGATCTCCCTGCTTTTGTCACGCAATGGCAAAAAGGTTAGCCATTACTGCACTAGACAAGCTGGCTTTCTGAAAAATATTGCTCTATCTATGGACTTGGTCACTTAGCAACCGTTTAAAGTAACAATGGACACCCCCACCCCCACAAACTACTTATGACCCAGTTTCAAAGTTCTGACATTGGAGAGGGGGACCCATATGGTCACTTGACTGCATTTTGGGCACCCTGTAACTGGCCCACATTTATGGCTGTTTGTAGTGCCCTGCAGTCACGTGACTGCGATTTATGATGTTTTTGTCCAAAAACCCCAGCTACTTCCGATTTAGCAAAAACTAATAAGCATAGCAAATAAGGGGTTCACTTTATGACTGCCACACTCATTTAACAACCACCATAAAAAAAAGGTCATAATCATTGCCAGACTCAATTATAGTTTTAAGTGGAGAACTACCTGTATTATCTACAGTATATTTATTAGCTTCTGTTATTATCTATATGCTTTGCTACAATTCAAGTCAACTGGAATGTATGTTATATTAATCCTTATTGTGATAAGGTTAAGAAGAAAGCAAGCTAAAAAGCCAAGCCACTTCATGGCATGATTTCATATGTAAATTTGTTGCTTGTTCAGTGCCTAGAAATATTGGCAATCTTTAGCACTGGATTAATGGGGTGTCTTCCCATTTATTTTCAGGATGTCCGACCCAACGTGGCGGGGAAAAGGAGGGGGAGGGGGAAGAAGAAACAGGAGCAGAAAGTATTTTATGGGCCGCGCGAGATAGTGTCGAAGAAACCTCTCTTAAGTCCGATCCTAGAAATAACAGAAAATGCCTCATTTTGTTCGTCTTACCCAAAAACACCAACATTAAACGTTTCCACCTCAGGTATGTAAAGTCACAAGCTGCCTTTCTTTATCTCTTCTTTAACTAGTGGATTGACAAAGCTCCTTCCATTGCTATGTTAGAATAGATCACAGACAAAGAAAATAATGAAACATCAGAGACAGGAACTAGAATTTTGTCCAATGTGGGTGGACGTTATAATTCATTGCAATTGCAATAGAACTACTACTGACGACAGTTTAGATATACGATAAATAGTTTGTGTTGTCCATCTTTACTTTGGAGGAGAGTGTTTTTCAAAATGCATCTTGTTTCTCTTAAGCATCATGGATTTATTTCATTTAGCAATGAAAAGGGAAAACAAACAAACAAATGTGAATTATATGCATAGGTAATGGAGATTTCATAATATGAGCAAATTTGTTTCCACCAACAAAATCTTAGGATGTGTTGACCAGTCTATTTAAAAATAGCTTAGCCATATGCATTACAGGTAGAGCTTGATTTACCATTACAATTAGAATTAAAACATCTGTATCGTTAAGTGATTCAGTTGTAAAAGAGTTATCGTGGCCAGGCCTGATTTTACTGCTCTTTTTTGATGTGGTTGATAGGTAGATCTGGTTTTCTCTGTTGACATTGCTTGTTGGTAGCTGTCTGGGAAAGATCTATGACAATTCGCTACGGCCAACTTGCTGCGGGACAAGAGTTACACTAATATCAAAGAAATGGGGGAATAGAATCATGAAAGAAAGGATGCAAAAGGAGGGATAGAATGAAATGTGAATGGCAAAAATAATTTTTTTTTATTTGTTTTAAATACCATACTTTTGCAGTACAAGATGCACACACACACACCTAAAATTGGTTGAAAATTGCGGTGCATCTTATACACCGAATGTTGCCGAAGCCCCAGCCGCCACCCTTCGGCCACCACACACCCTGTTTTTGGCCTCCATGCTTCGCATTTTCAACCGGTTCCGGGCGCTGGGGATCAGTGGTGGCAGCGATCCCCATTGCAATGTGTTGTGGCGATCCCGGCAGCCTGGAATGGGTCTAAAATGGAGTGGAGGCCAAAAATGTGACGTGCAGAAGCGGTGATGGGCTCTAGCGATCCCTGCAGCATGGAACAGCTGATTGGCGGTATTCCAAGAGACCGATCCAACCACCAATCAGCTATTCGTGCTAAACCAGGCTGCAATAATGTGCTGAAGCTGACCAGGCTGTTTGCTGCAAAGATGCTAGCCGGATCCTGGCAAGCAGAGTCAGAATTTTTTTTCTTGTTTTACTTCCCAAAAAAGGTAGGTGCGTCTTATAGTCCGGAGCATTTTATACTCTGAAAAATATGGTAATTAAATAGAATTGTTAAATTGTCCCATAACAAATTGGCTCATGGCGTGTTGGCTGCGGCCAGTTAGCTGTGACAATTGTCCCATTCCGGTCTGAGAAGGTTGCAAATGGTGATTGTATAACCTCCCTGCAACTATCATAAATACATGCCAGTTGCCAAGTGTCCCAATCACAATCACATGACTGTAAGGACACAGTCATAAGTGTGAGAACTGAGTGTAAGCAGCTTTTTTCAGTGCCATTGTATCTTTGAATGGTTGCTAAACGTAAGGTTATAAGTCAAGGACTCTCTCTATATACTTTACATTCATTAGTAAATGAACGTAAAGTACTGAATGACCCAGGACTGCTTGCCTAGGATAATAAAATATTTCAAAAGGAGGCAAAGCAAACAAGACATAAGTCAGGAAGCTATTTTAAAAAGGGCCAGATTGCAATGAACTGACTTTGGTAAAAGAACAAGAGTATATAGCATGTTAAACTCTCATAGCTAGTGGTGAAAAGGAGGATATTATAAGACAAAATGTCTTTAAAGCAATGGAGTTGAGTACCTTGTGTGAAATCTAGATTACCACAACTAGATGAAATCACATTCTGTCTTGTTCGTTTGAAACTTTGTTTTAGATGATTCTTTAAGTGACCTGAATGCTAAATTTATCGAAGAAACGGCTGAAGATAAAAAGAGTCTACCTTATGCTGTAGGAGTGGACAGCCATGATCAACATTCTAGCCCTCAGGAAGAAGATGAGTTAGCTAGTTCATTCGTGCAGCTTCAAGAACTTGCTCTGAACAATAGAAAGCAATGGCTTCCTGGATACGTGCCCGAAAAAATCTCTCCTGAAAAACTGAAGAGTTCTTTAAATGGAAATGAACAGGTGGTAGGAAGGGACTGTCTGTCAAGCAGGACAGAAATGCAGCTGGTGGAGTTACTGAACATCTGTGGACCTAGTAAAAATATCCAAAAAAAATCATTTTTCACTGCAGATTTTACAACGGAGGTAATGAGTGAAAGCAATGGGGTGAACTTTGAAAGGAACCCAAAAAACAGCAGAAGATCGATGGAAGACTTTCTGAGCGCCAAGGGCACTGAGTCAAAAAGTCCTGGAAACAGCACTGGAGGAAACCTGGGCACTGCCCTCTTAAACCATTTTGAGGAAAACAGGAATGTAACAAAAAAAGTAAGACGCAACAGCACTGGAGGAAACCTGGGTATTTCACTCTTAAACCATTTTGACGAAAACAGGAATGTAACAAAAAAAGTAAGACGCAGCATGAGGGGTCAGAAAGATGCAGACGGTGAGGGCCTTGCCTGGGTTGAGATCCCTTGCAAAATCCCCCAAAGGCTGTCATCTGGTCCTCAAGAGTCAAAGCACGCCGTGAGTGACTCGTATGGACCAAGAAGAGGAAGAAGGAGCTTCTGCACATTGAATGCTGAAAAAGATCAAGATGTCACCGTCAACGTTCAGAGGAATAGAAGAGCCAGTCTGGGTTACAAAAGTGATCGCTGCTATCGAAAAACTTTTGAAATGAGTACATTCTTGACGAATCAACCTACTCTTTAAATTAAGATTGATGCTGTCCGAAAAGGGAATGTGTGAAAGATTTTGCTTCAGCCATTCCAAGTTACGCAGAGCTTTTAAATGTCGTCATTCAGGTGTATTTTTTAAGACTGCGTAGACCTTTGACTTCTTCCCTTTCCATTGTTTTTCCCAAAAAGAAGTAAAGAGAAAAACTAAGGGAACTAAAAACAAATGGAAAAAGGAATGGCAATCAAATAGGTTCTACTCAGAAGGAATTGGAAATTTTAAGACTGCACCTAGCCATCAAAACTGATCCATTGTAGGAAGTGTGGTTCTTATTACTGACTTGAATGGAGTTCCCCCAGAAATGTGGATAAGAGTTAAAACCAAGCACACATCACTGGAAACAGGTCTTCAAACATTGTGAAGTGGACATCATTAAACTACTAAAAAAAGCATCTTGGGTGCTACAACTCTTAGGTAGCAGGCCAGCCCCAATTGTTCTGTCTTCCTCCTTTCTCAAGATGTATAGCTGTGCATGAGTTTTATGCATCTGTAGTGACAGGGGTGTTTCTAAACACTTTAAAAAAAAAGTAATTGCACCTTTAATTTTGTGAACAGCGCTGTATATCACCACACTGGAAGTTTTGTTTTTGCTTTAAAAAAATGCTAGTGAAGTGACAAAATTCAGGTGAATATATTTTAATCCTTTTCCAAGCAGGGCAGGTCTGTGGCAATCAAGGTGGCGATTGTTCTAATTGTCTTTAGCATCAGTTACAGAAATTAAACTCCCCATTTAACGCTACTGTTGACTTGGTAGACATCTAAGAAGATATCAATTGGGTTGAATTGCAACCAGACTGATGTACAGTAACAAGCTAAAGTGTGATGAAGTATTTACTGACTAAAACAGAATAAAAAGCAGCAGGGGCATATTTAGAGGAGAAATTAACTTATACTTTCTGAGCTGATCATTTGTTATAGATGAGTTTAGCTATGCTCGGCCCATTTCCCCCCACTATTTTGGTGTATTGTTCCCTTTTTTCCCATCACCTAGAAACCTCAAGTCAATTTCTAGATGGAGAATTTTTATTATACAGACAATGAGATGCATTGATAAATAAAATAGCAGGGGCCAGACTGGCATTGGGCCTCAATTCAGCAAGATCTGCACGCAGCTCACTATGGGTTTAAAAGAGTAACAAGAGGCCTTTACTAGATTCTGGTTTCTTTTTGCCTGACTTTCTATATCAATGAGATTTTCTCTTGACACCTACCATTGAATATGAAGAAATAAAAATAAAATCCACATAATCCTTATTTCTTTGGGGGACAGTGGCAAGAAGAAATTTCTGCTGGAATTTCTATGAATATTTTTCTGGGTTTGGAACCATGTATATGCAAAACTACATTAAAAAAACTATGCCGCATACACAATCTTTGTACTTGTAATGTCAGTGCATATAGCTGCAGTGTAACAGGAGAGCAGGCAACTTATCACCGCCTGAAGCTTTGGATCAATGCTTCTCAACCTTCGCCATTTTAAGATGTGTAGACTTCAGTTCCCAGAATTCTTCAGTCAGCATGCCGGCTGGAGAATTCTGGGAGTTAAAAAAGTCCGCCCATCTTAAAAGTCGCTAAAGTTGAAAAATACCGCTTTTGATTATATGTCCCGTAAGCCTTAAATAGCATACCCACTGGGGTAGACCTAATAATTGCTGGAAATGTCTGTAAAATACCCTATTGGACATGTTGCTTTGTATATAATGTTAACAAAGATATGGCTCCACAATTGCCTGTATAGAGTATGTCTCTTCTTGCTCTTCTAGGGGTGATCTGAGGCCATTCTGGTAGTACTTGTGATCAACGTTCTTCCATCTGCTACCTTCTCAACGCCACCCTGATTCATTGCGATTGTACACGCAGCTGTACGGGCTACTGGTTTTCTTTTTTTTACCAGTCCAAGAAGTTGGGTAGCGCTTGGATTGGAGATACCTTTAGAACAGCAAAGTATAGCTCTGATTTGTAATTTCTAGTTCTGTGCGGGATCTAATTTTGACGTTTCCAGCTCAGAAGACTTGGGAAGGATATTTGTCTTTATATTTTAAAACAAAATTAAAGTTTCTGCATATTTTAGTTTCGTAGGTTAAGCAGTCAATGACCCAGAGCCTTTTATTGCTACCAGAAGACAGAAAATAAATAACATTGCATTTCAAAACGTGGTGTTCCATTCCAGTACTGATGGGTCTGAAATGTGCATTACCTTAAATCATTTCGCCTTTTGTGTTTCAGTTTTATGGATGCTGTGAAGTGCTCTTGACTGTTTTTGTACTGAGGAGCAGTAGGTAAAATGGGTGGGGGGGGGATGGCAGAGGCTCACACTGTGTATATACATGATTGAATGACAGATTGGGATCCATCTATCACTCTTGGTTTTCTTCTACGCTACACTTACCTTTGGCATCAAAAGACCGTTTGCTAATATATAAAGAAAGGCTGAATGTAAATAATAATGCAATGAACCCAAGATGACTCGGGGGTTGTTAACAGCTATTGTTTAGCCTTTCAGTCCCAAGTAATAATTGAAAGCTAGGCATTGTAACCTGAGCAAAATCGAAGCTTGAAGCATAAGTTAAAGAGTAAAGTAAATCTCACTAAAACACTTAGCAACTTGCTACGTACATATTTGGGACCCTTTGATTTGAAAATTGGCAAGAGGTTCTTCTGAACTATGTAAGTAAAACACTTCATCCAGTGACTCTGCATCTTTGAGGAATGAAGAATAGCATGTTTTAGAGCAGGGCTTATAAAACTTAATTTTTAAGACAGGTGGACTTCAACTCCCAGAATTCCCCAGCCAGCATGCTGGCTGGGGAATTCTGGGAGCTGAAGTCTACTCTTAAAAGTTGCCAAGGTTGAGAAACACTGTTTTACAGCTTCTGAAGGCTCTCAGCTCCCTGTTGTGGGTTTGGAGTCAAACACATCTGCCTCCCATTTGGAATATCTGGACAAATGCCAGAAGGGCAACATGAATTTTGAACATTAACTGTTTCAAGCACAGTTTGGTTTTTCCTCTACTGGGAGAGAGATTTAAACGCAGGGAAATTTGGGTTGTACTACTTAGCAAAAGTCGCTAGCCGCAGGGTCACAAAGGCTAAATTCAGCTAACAATGCACAATTGAAATATTCACATAACATGTTGATGTGCAAACAATATATATTGACTGCAAGAAGCCCTTTTAGGACAAATATATACCAAATAGCTTTTTCCCCACATCAAACTGAATTATTTAGTCCTCGTGTTAGTTTAATCTTACATGGATGAGTTTAGCCTATCAGTGGCTTTACAAGTAAAGTTTTTTAAATCCTATTTTTGATCAGTGCTGTGGTCTTGGGGAGAGGGATTGTTCATTTGTGGTTGGACATCCTTGTTTTATTCAAAAGACTTCTCTCTCTCTCTCTCTATATATATATATATATATATTAATAAATAGGGCCAGGCTGAGGGCTATTTTTTTTTCTAACCTCAATTGTCTCCTGTGCAGTACTACTCAAAACAGATAACCTCCTGATTACAGTTTTGCATTTCTACAAAAATCTATGGTGCCAAAAGTATCTTGGTGTCTTCTTTCTGATGCTCAGCTGTGTAAAGATGGGGAAATTTTTTTCGTCGTGCTGCATTATTTCTTGAGACGATGCTTTGATCAATTACAGGTAGTCATTGACTTACAATCATTTTATTAATGGCCGTGGAAAGTTTCAGTGGCACTGAATAAAGTGGCTTGTGACTGGTTCTGATACTTAAGACCTTTGCAACATCCCTCAGCCACATGATCAAAACTTGGCCAAAATTTCACAGTGATTACCACATCCCAAGGTCATGTGATTGCCATTTGCGACCTTCCTAGCTGGCTTTTGGCAAGTAAAGTCAATGACAGCTGTATTCGCTTAACGACCGCATATTTACCAAGTGCAGTGATTTGCTTAGCGACCATCACACAAAAACTGAAATCTGACTTGACTGATTTAACCGCCTTGCTCAGCAACAGAAATTCTGATTCCAACTGTGGTTGTAAGTAGAGGACTACCTGTATGCATATACAAGCTTTCTCCCTTACAGTTGATCAAGAGTTTTTCCCGGAAATGTACAGAAGGTCTCTGGTTTTATTACCAGCATCTCCAGTTAAAGATTTTGATAGAGATGAGACTATCTGCTATGAAATATTTGGACTGAAAATAATTCATTAGAGCATTAAGACAAAATTTTCCCGTTCCTTTCTATTCTGTCCTTTGCCTTTTCTCTTATCCTTTCAGATGCCAGTAGTTGAACCTGAGACTTTGATAAATGAAACATTTCACTATGAAACTCTGCTCCCCCAAGATTATCTCTCTTGTGTAAGCACTTGAACTCTGTCTGTGCTTGTGTGTGTGTGTGACTAAATAGGACATCTTGGTAACTCCAATCAGCAAATTGAACAGAATATAATATTTATATGTTGGGTTTAGTATAAAATCCATAGCCAGCCCACCCAGGTGCTCTTACAAATTATACTAGCTAGACTTGATTCGTCTAAATAATTCTAAATGTGTTCAGATTAACTTCTTATAAAAATATGTAGAAAAGAAATTCCATTGTATTGACTTGTAATTATATAATGACAATATAACCTTTAATTGATCAGCCGGTTTGATGTTATCAGCTTGGAAATAGTTGCCATTCTGATTAGTGGGCTGAGGGGCTGCCAAGACAAATACAGAGGAGGTAGTTTCAAAAGAAGAGTGGGCAGAATCTATTGTTGCTTTTGTAATTCTGAGATATACACCCATTTAAACCAACTACTACCTTATTTCCTCAAAAATAAGAGCCAACCAGAAAATAAGCCCTAGCATGATTTCTCAGGATGCTCGTAATATAAGCATGGATGCATTTCCTGAAAATAAGTGGAAAATAAGCCCTAATGCATCTTTTGGAGCAAAAATTAATATAAGACCCGATCTTATTTCCAGGGAAACACAGTGTAGCTCAACATATACATTCTCTATACCTTGTTATTTAGCAAGCCAATTTGGCATAACCAGAGCCCAACTTTTTAGGATTTGCTACTTCACGTCTTTCTTAATTTTATACCTGCAGTGATAAATAGGTCAGCAACAGGGAGACCTAAGATCAACAACCTCCACTCAGCTCCAAAATACATGTGACTTTAGTTCCGTTCCTTTCTCTCATCCCAACCTACCCAACAGAACTCCTGGTTCTAAAACGAGTTGGAAACCTTTGCTTGATACCCCCAAGAGAATGCAGGCAAGAAATGTCATAATGATTAAATAATTCCAACGTTCTTTCTCTCCCTCCGCGTTCTGTACAGACCTCTTGTCTTTCCCAATGTCAGAATTCGCACTCACGCTGATGTCTGAAGACTGCTATAACTGCCCCGCAGGGCTTAGGGGAAGGCATAACTTTGCTTTTGACACTTAGACCAGAAGGTTAATGTATTAGTTTTGTAATTAAACCTTGTAAATTGTGCATAACAGAGCAATTAACTACTTGAGCTAGTCTTCGGAGAACTCGAGGGAAATCTAGTATGCGAATGGAAATAAAAATATGAAACATATTCCCTAACCGAGACCCAGAAGGGGAAAAAAAAAATTCTCAGTGTTGGTCTATTTCCAATGACCTCTTGCCTCCTCACTTCCTGCCCCCTGCATGGATTTGAAACTGGTCAGCCTTTTTCTGTTTTGTTTTCTTTTTTTCCCCCAGAAAGCCAAGAAGACAGTTATAATGAATGACTTTTATTGTGCAATATTTCAATAGCGTTTGACTGCTTTCGGATGGAATGGAAACCGTTTCTACCCTGTGAGGCTGCCAAAACAAACACAACTGTGTTCCCCCAGCCCTCCGATGTGTCCTTCACTCAAACTGGCAGGAGTTGCAGTTCTACACTCAGCCTAGATTTGGTGTTGGACATTTTCAGCCCCGTACATTAAAGCCAAAGAAAATATAGGGCTTGGGGGGGGGGAAGGAGGGAGGGAGAGATTATATTTATCCTCTGCAGGTGAAATTCAGATAAGATCAGGACTCATAAAGTGCTTTTTGGAATACTTTCAATTTGTAGGGTTGACTGAAACAAACCCGGCTCAGAAGCTGCTTCTTTCCTAAAACACAGTTTGAACGTCGCTCCTCGATGGGCGATAAAACCGAGCAGAGAATCAAAAGTTTTAAATTTTGGGGAGTGCTTTTGTAGCCAAAATTTCCATAAATGTTTAAATTGGGCAGATTTTAGAGTTAAACACTCTGACGGCAATCAAATCCCCTGATAGATGCTTTCCTTGGACTAGTTTCCAAGTTCTGCTTTGTTTTAAATGCCCTCCTTGTGAAGAGTCGTTAAGGCTCTCTCTGCCGGCATAAATCACTTTGGTGAAGAACGTCTATGGTTCAATAATCATAAAAAGGTATCGCGCAATGCAACATCGGGTTTTATGGTATAACAACTGAATTTATTAATAAAAACTTGCAACTTTTTGGCAGGGAGCCTACAAGGGCATTTAGGTACTGTAAAAAAGAGGTGAGCCAAAAACTGTCCATGTTTTAGGTAAATGTGTTTCTAAGACTAATAGCTCACCTTCCCGATAAAATCTCCTTGGGCAAATAAAAAGCTAAGCAATGTAAACAATACTAACCAAGAAAAAGCATCTTAATTTCACTTAATAAATTGATTTCTAAATTTGTTGGCTTTGTTCAACTGTATGATGGAAGGTAATGTAGGATATGATCAGATTGAGCCTGAAGGAGGGGGTCAAATGCATCATCAGTCATGAGTCTTCACACCCACAAGAGATCTAAGTCCAGACCACCTTGAATTCCTTTCTATTCTTAACTCCTAATTTCCCTTGACCGTTAGTAGTTCAGATTCTTGTAGCGGTTTACAATAAATCTTTATATTTATTTGAAGTGATTGGATCTCCTGATTTCCCTGGTGCTTGACAGGCAGTGCAAGCAAGATTGGTATGTTTGGGAATTCCCCTTCAAGTCCGGGCACGTTTAATTTCCGTGACCAATTTGAAAAGGAGGCATTATTATTGCAAGGTAGTAAGAGCGTATTTCTCTAAATGCTCATGGGTACCTATATTTATAAGTAGACGCATTCAATCTATGTAGAGACACAAACACATGGACATGTGGGGAGCTTATGCAAGCATCTCCAATCTTGGTTTAGCAACTGTCTTTAGCAACCATTTGCAGAAAGGATGGATATGGAAAAGTAACTTTGCAATCATTCTTGCATTTATGACCTTGACAGGTGTTTAAAACTAAGGAAAGTTAAAGCAAGACCGTAAGCACAGTCACAATTTCATATAACAACTGTTTTGCTTAATAAGCAAATTGTCAGTCCCAATGGTCATTGTTAAACAAGGACCACCTGTATGAGCGCATATACGTCATCTAAATTACAAATTCCCTCACTGCAGAGTTACCCTGGTATTTGTATAATTGCACGTGGATAACTTGCCCAAACAATTGTCTGCAAAATTATATTCGGCCACTAAAACCCAACCAAGATTCTTGATTGCAATTAACAATTACTACAGTATCAAGAACATCGGTTGTGTGTAGGTCACAGAATATAATTTTGTTTATTTAGTAGGATTTAGTTATACTCACTGTTCTTCACGATAAGCACTTCCAGCAGCGTCAAAACGATCCCTGTGCTGAAATTTTCATTTGTGCCTCCTTTGATATTCTCACACATTTTGATGGCGAAAGAAAGTGCCTTCATCCCTTTAATGCCTCCCCCCAAAGAAAAGATGTGCAGTGAAATGTTCATGGTTGGCATGTGTTGTGTTGTGTTGTATTTTTGTGCTTATTTGTGCTTATTTCATCACAAGCATGGGAGGACACGAGGGTCAAATATCGGGTTATTCAATGTTTAATCTCTCAATAAAGGAGAATATTTGTAGCTCAGGGTTGACATGAGGGGTCCTTGGTGCTCTCTGAGTCTGCTTGGTTTGTTGCAGACGTTTCATTACCCAAACTAGTTAACATCAACAGGCTTAATGACGTTACCTAGTTTGAGTAATGAAATGTCTGCAAGAAAACAAGCAAGCTCAGAGAGCACCAAGGACTCTTCAATCTTTTCTCTGGTGTGCAGCTCCCTTGACATCTCATGGTTTCAGTGGAAGAACTGGAAGGAAACCAATACACCCTTACAAAAATCACCATAACGATGGGATACCCAATTACAACTTCAAAAAAGCCAACTATGATCTCATAGACCTCTCATCTCTTGATTGGCAAATTCTATTCCCTGTAACACTGCCGAAAACCATTATAACATTTCCTTGCTTGAAGTCAAAAGAGTTATTAAACTATACATACCACTAATAACCACCAAAACCGGAAAAAACAAATTACCCATATCAATAAGGAAGCTCCAATTTTAAAAAAAAATCTGGCAAAAAAACAAAACTGGCTATGTAGCTAACTTTAAGAACTGATACAAAAATATATGCCACGAAATAAAGACTGAATGCACCAATTATCACTTCAAACAAGAGGAAAACCTGCACACGAAATCCAACCGCGCCTTCTATAATTTTCTTAAAGACTCAAGAGTCCAGAGATATTTCACGAGAAGAGTCCTCCACCTCTGCTTGGAACAGAATACCTTATGCCACCAGACTTGAAATTCTAGGCTTAGACCACTTAGAACTACGCCGCCTTTGGTATGATCTAAGCCTAGTTCATAAAATTATCTGCTACAATGTCCTACC
>JANHFT010001795.1:100798-111558 GCA_032467955.1 Pseudoxenodon macrops | reverse complement strand
ACCCATTGTTTTTTTCCCTCCCTTTAAGTGCTTTGGAGAATAGGTTAACTGTTTCTTCTTTGTGGCAGTCTTTCTTTCTTTCTTTCTTTCTTTCTTTCTTTCTTTCTTATTTATTTATTCATTCATTCATTCATTTATTTTTTTATTTTTTTATTGTCAAGCACGTATATGATTACAGACAAAGAATAAACATGATTGTGAATATATAAGGATGTACAAGCATGGTTATGAGTACATGATATTTTACGAATACATGGGGACTTTAGGACAGGGACGGTAGGCACGCTGATAGATATTGGAAGACTGCTATCATGTCTCCCCTAGCCCTTCTTTTCATTAAACTAGACATATCCAATTCCTGCTTTCTTCATACGTTTTAGCCTCCAGTCTCCTAATCATCTTTGTTATTCTTCTCTGCACTCTTTCTAGAATCTTCTTTTCTCAACGTCTTCTTTTACATTGGGGCAACCAAAACTGGATGCAATATTACAAGTGTGGTGTTACCAAGGCATTATAAAGTGGCACTAACACTTCACATGATAATCACGTGCGCTACCCTGGAATTCCATCCGCTCACATGGGCTGTGACATCATTCTTGGAGATCCCACTAGTGTTTCAGCAGTAAATATCCATCACCCAAGATCTTCACCCTTACAAACTGCCAGTGTGGGAAATTGCCCCTCTGATATTATTGCTTACCTAGGGTTAGAAAGAAAAAAAATACTGCATGGGTTGTGCATGGTTTACAATCAATACCGCATGTTCCTGGAGTCTTGGCTCCAGAGCAATTTCACCGAACAAAAGTTTAATTGACCCAAAAGAGAAACTTGCTGATTTTCAAAGCTGTCAGCCCAGCAAGGAAAATAAACATTCTTTAGGTCAGCTTCCATGTTATTTCTGTGCTAAGGATTTTTCTTCTTGGTTCTTGTAGCCATTTACCTCTTGCAGTGCATTAAAAATACACCCAACGCTTTACTGTTTTGGAACCCATTCTGCTTTCAATATTTTCTAATAAAACATTACTTTAGGAGAGGGGGAGAAAAGAAGGAGGCTAGGAAGCCATGATCGTAGGGAGTGTTTATGGGAGAAACGTTGGAGAGTTTTGTTTCATTAAGATGCTAGAATAATTTTGGTGCTGCTATATTTAGTCTACGTCTTTGGCATGTGCCCTTTGACCAACCAAAAAAGCCAGGCTGTCAAAAGACTGTCCACACATGGTTTAAGTTTCAGACAGTTTAAAAAAGAGAGAGAGAATAAAAAAAACGATGGCTATTTATTCCTTTCCCCCAAATCATTGTTAAGTAGAGAATAACAGAGTTGGAAGGAACCTTGGAGGTCTTCTAGTCCAACCCCATATACCATTTCAAGCAAATGGTTGTCCAATCTCTTTTTAAACACTTCCAGAGTTGAATCACCCACAGCGTCTGGATGCAAGTTATTCCACTGATTAATTGTTCTCACTGTCAGAAAATTTCTCTTTATTACTAGGTTGCTTTTCTACTTACTTAATTTCCATCCATTGCTTCTTGTCCTGCCTTCGGGTGCTTTGGAGAACAGGTTGAAACCCTCTTCTTTGTGGTAACCCCTCAAATGCACCAAAGACAAATTCCTTGTGTGTCCAATCACACTTGGCCAATAAAGAATTCTACATTCTATTCTATTCTATTCTATTCTATTCTATTCTATTCTATTCTATTCTATTCTATTCTATTCTAAATGTTGGAACACTGCTATCATGTCACCCCAAGTCCTTTCTTTTCATTGAACTAGACATATCGAATTCCTGCAACCCTTCTTCATACGTTTATCCTCCAGTCTCCTAATCATCTTTGTTTCTCTTCTCTGTACTCATCCTAGAGTCTCAACATCTTTTTTTTATATTGGGGCAACCAAACGATATTTGATAAACTATACGATGTATAGTTTTCCCACATCATGCCATCTGTTAAATACTTTTGATAACACGTGGAGGAGCCCTAGATATCTTCATTTATGAGGAAAACTTATTTTCTAGAGTTTACCCTTAAAGTAGCCTATCCAATCTGGATATCCTCCAGACATCTCATAACTCTCAAAATTAGCTACGATGTTGGCTGGAGAAGTCTGGCAGTGGAGTTCTGGAGTAAATAATACATTTCTTCAATTCATCCAGCTGAACCCCAAGGGGTCCATGAACATTCCTCCTTCCCTTGTCATGTCTTACGTCTAACCATGTGCATCTGAATGCTGCCTAACATTAATCTGCAAATTTTACATACAAAACAGCTCTGTAGAGGTGAGCGCATAGCTGATTTTTCTAACTGGAAAAACAGCTGCATATTTTTATTTATTTATTTCAATGATCTCCATGAAGTTTGCATGCATAAGTTTCACATTACCTGAATTGGCTTCAACTGGAAAATCCATTCTGGGTTGTGTTTGCAGCACAACCTTGGTTGCTATTTGTGGTTAGTTTAATAACCCCAGGACAAAAATATTTGGGGTGGGGGCTGGGGACAGGAAAATGCTGAGCCGTACATGATGAAGTAATCACCCAAATATTATGACTAACCTTTTTGCATCAGACATTGTGATACCAATGCACAGTTGTGGCATTTGTGTGATGATATCATTGTGGTTTGTATGGGCGGGTGTTTGTGTGATTATTGATTTTGTTACAGATGCAAATGGTGCTGAAAAGCTGTGTAGGTCTTTTGTAGGGATATATACCATACAACTCCAACTTGAATGGACAAACAGGAGAACAAATTTATATGCTTCTTATTGGTTGTATTTAGGAGTACCCAATTAAGTCAGAGGAAAGCTGGAAGAATTCCAGTTTTGGTCTTTTAGAACTTTATTTTCCATTGTAAGAATCTCAAGCTTGTTAAGTTTGGAGATTTCTTGGACTTTTTTTTATGGCTGGAGAAGCTCATCCTTTGATAAGGTCCAGTCATCTTGGGATTTGTAGAGAGATGGTTCTGTAATTGAAGGTGTTGGTAAGAAGACACTTCTCCTGTTTTCTATTTATTTTTGTTCTTATCAGTGGGCAGATTCCAGACAAAGGAGTGGACAAGTAAAAAAATGAAACTTAATTTAAATTTAGATGTATCTTTATACTTTTAATTATTAATTTAATTATTAATTTAATTTTTAATTTTAATTAATGAAATCCTGGTGATGTCACAGTTCATCATGTTATATTGATATTATCTTTGAAATGAACATTCAGAAAGAAAGACTTTGAAGGTTACAACAAGTTTTTGTAGTGAGAGGTTCCATTGGGCTATCATGAAGAACGTCTGATCTAAAATATGGAAATAATATGGTAAATGTTTTACAGACTTTATCAAGCTCCTACTTGTTCAAATATAGTGATTTACTTAGCAATTTACCTAATGTTGATAGTAATGATGTCACTTGTTTTCAATGTTTCAGCAATATTACATTACGATTATTTAAGAATGGAAGTCCTATGTATGCATCTTGTGTCTACAAAAATAAAATATGTTTTCTTTTTTGGGGGGGATTATTGATCCTAAACTTACAGTTGCTATATAAAATTATATACATATATAATCAAAAGAAAAGAGAGAAGAAAAAGAAGCATTATATTTGTTGGGGCCACTAGAATCTATGCTATTTTCATATTAATTTGTTCTGGGCTTCACTATAGACCCCAGACATCTGTATATCTTTATAGCTTTCCAAGTTGTCCAGTTTTGTGCTGCCATCTGTACAATCCATCATTAATTAAGTTTGGAAGTTCTTACGGCACTACTTTTATTCTGTTTTATTTTATTATATTTGTTCTTAATTAGTTTTTAGATCCCATCATACTTACAGTTTTTCAATTATTCACGGAGAAATATGTTACAGTTTTACTATTAAATATTTTATCGCATCTGAACTTAGAACTGTAACAAACTGATTTGTCTTAATATCTTAATATTACACTTAAAATCACAGTAAATTATGGGTCCATGAGTCCAAAGGACAAGCAATTGCACCCACACCAGCAAAGTAAACCTCATGATACAAATTCTTTGGAAAGTCTTTTTTAAATTCTACATCTTAAATGGGAAAATTGTAGAACAAAGCTTGATACTGGTGTCAATCTCTGTGGGTTTCAGCAAGTAAACATAAGCTCCTATGGTATCCGTCCTCTCTATGACTGAAAATGTCTTTAACATATTTGGGGTTTGCTTCCCTTTCAGAAGAGAACTTTTTGAAACCTGGATTGCTAATGATAGCAACACTGTCAAGCAAAATGACCAAGATCGATGTCTTCAAGTGAGCTGTTGTTTTGCAGTTTAATAGAAATGTCTGAATTCGTAAAACACAATCTATGCTATGGTGGAGGTGCAGACTTCAGCAGGCACAGCTTTTAACCAGTTTTAAATGAACTTGAAGGTATCTAGGGGCTTTAAGAAACTTGGTGTGGGTATGTAGGTGTGTGTAATGGTGATGAGACGTTTGGATGTTGACTATCTTGCTTTGATCTCTTCTAGCTTTTAGGTTGGCCTATCTCTTCCCTCCCCCCCAGCTACTGGTAAATGGGGCACTTTGTAAAATTAAATACAAGGAAAAACCTTGATGCAAAACCATTTGCAGTTCTACTGCAAGCTAAATTCTTCTTGGCTTTTGTTTTAAAAGAAAAAGCTTAAAAGGCCAAGTAGTCCTTTGGGCTTCGTGCTAAGGTACGTAACCAAAACACATTCTGGATGCACTTGTAATCAAGTTCCAGTAATCTTTTCAATAATATGAAAGGAATGTCAGATCTTAGCATACTTTTGGAGAAAGATGAGGGTAATATATTTTTTAATCATGGCATGGGAATGATATAAATGAATGAGTTGTCACATAGGCAGCTAACAAGGACAAAAAACCTTTTTTTTTAAAAAAAAAAGTTGACTTTCCATCCAGAATCCCAAATCTTGTTCTCCTTCCCTTCATCTTTTAAAAAAGCTAAGAGAGATCCTTAATCAGATCAAACAGTCTGTAACCCATCTAGAGAACATTGGAAAGCTATGAGAGGATAGGAATGCAATTACATCCTGTCATTGTCTGGAATACTAGAGAAAATATATAACAATCAGAATTAAAAACCAGAAATATGTTAATCCATGATCTGTTCCCTTTTTAAAGACATCCACATTGATGGCCATCATCACACAATGTAATAGGAATGTCTTCCATGTGTCCATAAGCATTGAGAAGGAGTATTTTTTGCCTGTGTTGGCTCTTCTCTACTCTTCTTTTGCAAGGCAAAATAGTTTACCCCTGGTAGTAACATTAGGAGAAGAAGTAAAAACACTTAAGGACATGGAGGTACTCCACTTTAAGGTTGATTCAACATGAATTCAGGAAGCGAAGATCTTTTTTTTTTGCATCATTCTTTATAAAAGAACTAATTGGACAAGTCCTGATTCAGGGAATATACAATCCAGGAACAGAACAGAAGGCATACATGGGAATGTGCATTTTCAACAATGCACAGTATGCTACAATATTAATTATGAAAACCTCTTGGAAGTGATAAGATAGTAGAGAAAGCTAAGAAAGTAAAGGAGATGATTATACATTTGTGTTCTAGGTTGCAGTTCCAGGCATAAGGGCAAATGAATGGAATTATTTCAGCAAAGTAATAAACCAATTTGAATATTCAAAAAGGAAGCTAGGAAATACATTTATGCAGGGAATCCTTGGTGGAATAGAAGCCCTTGTTAAATGGAAGTCACTCTGCTTCAGTTGGGGCAGGTCATCAATAGGCTGATGACAAAGCCCATAAACAAAGAAACCCTACTTAAGGGAGGAGGAGACACACCATCATGTTGCAGAGCTAAGGGATGTCCAACCCCTCCACTCTCTCACAATGGGTTATGGTTAAATATGGTTTAAATTAGGGGAAATGTGGTTATTATCCAGAATAGCTGGAGATAACTTATGCCTGATTACACAGCAAAGCTAGACCAATAATCAAATAGGATGTCAGGGAGAAAATCAGATTTACCAATTGCTTTCAGACTAGCTGGACTGGAAACTGTATTTAGCTGGGGTTGTTGTAAGATAGCTTTGTACTTAAGGCAAATTATCAACTAGAGGACTTTCACAGATGTTCTTGAGTGATGAAGAAGCCAACAGTGTAGTACACTAGTATTGTACTACAGCATTTGCCAATAGAAATAAAACATTCAGTGTTACAGGTTCGGGTACTGTTGTTCAAGTTGTAGATAACCCCAGATTTTTAAATTATGCAGCAAATTAATGGAAGCACAGACAAAAGCTATATCTGCCATCTCACCTGACAAACATGTGAGGACCAGAAGGTTCTGAAATACGCACACTAGAAACAAACTAGGCAGAAATCACACAAGAAAATTTTGAAAAACTTTGCTATCAGCATCAGAGAAGCATTAGTTCATGCATGATAAATAAGATGGTTTTGGAGATCCTTGGATTCTTTTGGACAGACAACCTGTGGCCCATCCAAAACAAGCTATCTAATGCAGCTAAGCTATAGACTTCAAAGATCTTCCCCTGAAGGTTTTAAAATTATTGTGAGACTGGAATGTTGAAGAAGCACCTGACTTATCTTGAAGAACGGTCTTGGCCAGAACAGAGGTGAGTTTCAGCTGGTTCTGATCAGTTCTGGAGAAATGGTAGCGGAAATTTTGAGTAGATTGGAGAACCAACAAATACCACCTGTGGCTGGGATGGGAATGGAGATTTTGCAGTATCCTTCCCCTGCCATGCCCACCAAGCCACACCCACCAAGCCAAGCCCACAGAATCAGTAGTAAAAAATTTTGAAACCCACCACTCACTGGGCCAGACACTTCCTGTCTTTCTCTTTCTTTCAATTTATGCTATTGCACAGCCTCTCAATCAATCACCTTGATCATAAGTTGTAGGATGTAAATTAAACTCAACTACATATGACAGGAGTACCTGGACATGCCTGGGATTTGCATGTAAAACACATGCTCTTCCAGTGAGCTATACATCATGTCAATCATTTATGGGTTCTACCTCACACTCAGCCTACACATACACAGAGACACACACACACATGTGTAAATAGACTACTACTTTGCAGAAAATAAATCCCTTATCTTTTTCATTTCCTGCTCTTTCCAGAGTGATAAAGCAGAATTTGCTTCCAAAATTTCACAAGAGAAGACAGTTTTGATTCTCCTGGGTGGAATGTGGTGCTCATTAACTTACATAGTTACAAGATGGCCAGGGGGCATGTGTGAAAGTCATGGCTTTTATTGATCAATCCTCGTTCTCATTTGATTCTACAATTGCACTGCCATCCATAGCCGAACATCGTGAAATAAAGGATCATAGAAGAAAAACCCCGACCGTCAACACTTAGATCCCAAAGGGAAGGAGAGAAGCAACCTATGGGCATTCAGGAGCACAACCAGCCCTAGAAGGGAAAGGAGAAACAAACTCTGCAGCCAGCAGCATCTTGTTTATATCACCTCGGAGAGTTGATAATGTTCTTATCGCAGTGTCCGAAACTCAGCAGTCTAGACATTTCACCTAATTGTCTCCTCCTGGTAAGCGGCAGCCCTGGTGACATTCCAAGATCTGACCTTTGCCCTCGGAGCCCCAAAACAAGGACTCTCAGGAATCCCATAGTGTTATGTATTAAAGATTTTTCTTTAAGAAGAGGCCACTGGGTCAAGCTACTGCCAGAGTTTTCAGTAATGATCTTTATCTAGCCCACACTTTCCTCTCTATGGTTTTGATTTGTTATGCCACCACCAGCAAGCCGCAAGGTTGTTAAGAGAGGCACTGCTCTCAGCTTCCAATTTCCAAGTGAAATTTATCACCGGAACTGATCGAAAGCTGGGGAGCAATGCCAAGTCTTTTCATTTTTACTTTGCGTGATATTTATATTGATTAGATTACAACATTATATTCTCTTATCACAAACAATGTTCCGTGTAAGGTGCCCCTTACAGAAGTTCTTCTCAAGATGGCTGAACTCTTTGCTTCAATGAAAAGAATCCTTCCAAAGTGAACTCCCATTCTCAGGGAATCCTTTTCACGCAATGTAAGGCTAAATAAAGTAAAGGAATATACATATTTTAGGTTATACTGTGGTACCTGCGGTACTCATCATTAATTGATTCTGGGAGGCGCGATGATTATCCAAAATGATGAGTACCAAACACATGTTTCTCATAAGGAATAATGTAGTGAGTCTCATGGCAGGCAACATCCACAGGTTCTAGCTTGTATATTGAGTATCAAGCAAACGATGAGTACCAGGGCAATGTTTTCACATCAAAATGCATTGAGTATGAAATTCAATGAGTTTCAAAGCAGTTGGGTATCAAGGTACCACTGTACATGCATAAAACAGCCAGCTGTATGCCACATACAAAAGTAATTTGTTACCAGAGTTGGAGTGGCGTTTTTTAAAATCAATTTTTAAAAGGTGTTTTTATTCTTTAAATATCCTGGTAATTTAAGAGAGGAGAAAGAGAGAATGTTGTTTTAGTTACCATGAATGTTATGTTGACTTTCATGGGAAGAGTGGACGAAATCAAACAATGCAATCATTCTGTAAACTTTCTTTAAAGCTTACAAATCTGAGTAGAAACACATATTTTGCCTTGACAAAAAGTTAGCATTTCATTTCTCCTTTAGCATGTAAGAAATAGGTGCTAGAAATGTGATAGCAAGACTACTGTAGACCAGACAAAATTAGACTAGACTAAATGATACTAGATGAGACTAGAGTACATTACAATAGATAAGGCTGAATTAGACTAGACTAGACTAGACTAGACTGGAAGAGGAGGAGAGAGGAGAGAAAAGAGGAGGGGAGGGAAGAGGAGAGGAGAGGAGAGGAGAGGAGAGAAGGAGAAAAAAAGCAGAAGAAGATGGAGACGGAGAAGGAGAGGAAGTTTTATTTTGAAATCAGGGAAGGGGGAACTAAGAGAGCACTGATTAGAAAAGAAACATCCATTCTCCACACCTGCTGCTTTGCCACAGATCTGCCTTTTCTTCCCTAGGGAAGTTGGCTTGTTTTGATCATCTGCCTCTCCTTTTCTTCGAGCAAGTGCACCAAATGTATGTGATTTATTACTTGTAATTATAACAATTTTTCAATCCATGAATGTATTTTTTCCATTCAAAACTAATAGCAACCAACCGTTTTGTGGGGGAAAAAATTCATGCCATGTACAGATGCTATGAGGAATATAAGGGAAGCTATAGATAAGTCATGTCATTCTCCAAGAGTTTTGCCTGATCTTTGTATATCACAAATGTTATCTAAAGCTATGGAGAGAATTCTATTTCTTGTTCAAAATTTTGTTGAGCTTCAGACTAGTACTTATAAACAATGACACACATCCAGTGGTGAAATGCAAAAAAATTCCCTACCGGTTCTGTGGGCATGGCTTGTTTGGGTCATGTGACTGGTGGGCGTGACCAACTTGATATCACTCATCGTCAAGGGGCTCCTCACTGTGCCCCTCCCTTCCCAGCCACTCCTTGTCGCGAATGGCAGGAAAATGGGGAGGGGAATTTTCCTGCCTACCATCCTTCCCTTAGTCTGTTCTGAGTTTGAAAATGGATTACAGGCAGGAAATTCCCCTTGCCCATTTTCCTCCGTTTATGGCCCCCCACAGCCCCATCCCTCCTGGGGACTATCTTAAAGGGACAGGCTACAGCAGCTCCATTCTGAATGGAGGGAGAACAGTTAAGATTCTGAACCGGTAGGATTTCACCCCTGCACACATCTGAAACATCATGACTTTAATCTAAAAAACAAATAATTAGAGCCTTTACCACTCCTAATTCTAAAGGAGTTTAGAATCCTGTATTAAAAGATAATGAAACTTTAAAAAAAAACACCAATCTAATCAATGCCAAAACAATCCCATGCTTTCATCTCTTTCAATGTCCAAAATATGATCTTTTTTTAATTGGCTGGTGTCAAAACACTAAGAAGAAGGAATAAAAATTGCTGTGCTATAACTCATTCATATTAAAGAGAAATAAATTCTTGCACTTCCTTACTTTACTTTGTGCATACCCAAGCAACCAAGGAAAATTTGAGAAAAATAAAGGTTGGAAAGAAAGGAGGGAGGGAGGGAGGGAGGGAAGGAAGGAAGGAAGGGTTTAAACAATCCCTATAAGAGGGAGCTGGAAAGCCATCACATTTCTTTTTGAAGACCCTGAAGTTCAAGAGGTAGGAATCAGGATGAAGCTGTCAGTCAGACAAATGAAAAATAAACAGCTTACAAGTCCTCAGAAAGGAATGCCTCATATAACATATCAGACTTGCTTTATTTCAAAAACCCTGCAGGTAATCCAGAATATATCAGTTCAGCTCCTGATCATAGCCAAAGCTATGGGATCACAGAAATCTAGGTATTCTTTCAAATCTTTCTAAACTGTTGTAGAGCCTTCTGTGGAAATGTTTTTAAAAAGGGGGGAGCATTGTGGCCACAGGATTGCCCCCAACATCATCATTTTGATCCTAAGCAATATTTATCTTACCAAGTGCCTTCGTGAGTAGCCAAACTGAAAGTAGGCACTGTGGGAGTTAGGAATATTTATCCAGTAATTTCCCCCAGCCCAGGGGTGAAATCTAAAAATTTTCCCTACCAGTTCTGTGGGTGTGGCTTATTTTGTGGGCGTGGCTTGGTGGTCAGGTGACTGGGTGGGCATGCTTTTACACAGACAGAACACAAAAAACTTTTACACTTTACAAACACACAACACAAAACAACACAACTGACTCACACACC
>JANHFT010001795.1:61894-75557 GCA_032467955.1 Pseudoxenodon macrops | reverse complement strand
TTCTTTATATGTTTTAGCCTCCAGTCCCCTAATCATCTTTGTTGCTCTTCTCTGCACTCTTTCTAGAGTCTCAATGTATTTTTTACATCATGGCGACCAAAACTGAATGCAGCAAAACTAAAGCCAATAGAAGCATCCATTCTTTTCCCTGCCTGTTTTTTCTCCTCTTTTTGAGAAAAAGAAGGAAAAAAGAGGAGAAAAAAATATTTTCTCTCTTATTTTGATTTTTAAAACATGGAGCATAATAGCAGGGTACATATCACAGCTTCTGATCCCCAATCGTGAGTTTAATTTGTCACATATAATGAAGAAAGAGAGAATATTCCTGCAACCATATTATGTTAAAATATACATCCCATGTATGAACTCACCTTCCTGGCATTAATTTGATTATTTTTTTTAAAAAAGGGTGGGGGACCATGAACTTTAACAACAATCATTGTGGGAAAACACTAATGTTTTTATTCCCCTGGGAAAAAAAACACAGTTACCCTCACTGGGTGCACAGAAATTTGAATTTCACCTTAAAATACAGGTACATATATAAATAGTATATTGTAAAAAAACAAAAACAATGTGATTTATAAATTTTATAGGCATATTATCAACATATGGGACTTGGATAGAGATGGTTACAATGACAGCAACAAAAGATGATTTAGAAGGCTTTAGGAAAGTTAAAACGATTTATAAAACAGTGCTTATCAATAATCAACACATCTAAAGGGGGGGGAGCGATTGATCAGTGGATTCAAGACACGCTTTGAGAATTTCAAGAGACGCTGCCCCGATTCCTAGATCCACCCAAGTTCTTAAGCTCTGAAACAGGCACATATGGAAATCTTGTGCAGATTAAGTTTTCCCATTGGTTCTAATGGTGGGACTTTTGCTCATACGCTAATATTGGCATGTCCAGAAACTGTCCCTCCATCAAAATGGAGACATCTTTAGTGAACGAAATCTTCGCTTCACACCAAGCCCATGAAAGAGAGCAAGTTTTCCCGCATTTCTGCTCCTACACCGTATTCAGAATATGCAGATAACTTTATCACCTCTGTGTGTACAAATGAAACTGATGACGTTTGATATTCAGACATGAACATGGATGATCCTGGATAAATGTTATAACTGTCCCAAATGAAGGACACATTCGTGAATGTTAAGTTACAGGATCCAATCCGAGTTTATTCTTCTGAGATTTCAAACTTGTGCTGAAGCCCATCAACAGGGAATTTCTCTCTACCAGAATGTTAGATGCAGAGAGGAGTTTTCTGAGGATGGACTCCAGCAGAAGTCCAAAAGATTAAATCTCTGGCCTCTGCAACCGACCCAGATTGGACCCTGCAACATTATCCTGGGACACGTAAATTTGCCTTCATCCGTAATGTTAAGTTAGCATCTCCACATTCACTGGAGAGTATTATCTCTCCTAGGTAAGTGCCAAAGTTCTTTTTGCAACACAGCGTAACTTTTGCTATATATTCAGAAATTAGACAAAATATTTTCTGAAAAGCAAACAACTTCGGGGGGGGGGAAGGGGAGGAGAGAGATAGAAAGAAAACTGGCCTCACGGTTCCCTCTTGCTCAAATTGCAACCTGAAAAATGAAGGGGATTTGATGCAAAAACCTGATGCAAGACTTCACACATGCCACGTAGTTACTGAGGAAAGGTATGAAAGTAAACAAGTCACACCTGTACCTGAAACCTTAATCGAATCAAGACATGAGAAAGTGTATAATATTCATACATTAACGACGGTCCTATATTTTAATATATAGAGAGATATATGTATATATTTATATATGTATATATATATATATATAGCATTGTGTGTATAAAAAAGGCTTGTGGATGAGTCCTTGGTGAAGAATTCTGAGCCATTTCCGTAAGGGGTTCCATCAAGAGCAGGAGAGAACTGAAGAGAGATTGTAGCATTAAGAAATTGTTGCTGCGTTTTTTTGCCAATTTTCATTGTACAATTGGAGAGAGAGAGAAAAAAAGATGTCCTCCCCCCAAAGTCTTCAATGTCTACCTCTACATACAATAAGTTACAAGTTTATTTATTTAAATAATTGTAAAACATCTTACATTTTTTTTTTCATTTGAAAAGAGATTAAACTATAAGTCAATACACACACACACACACACACGTCCAACATTCCACCACTCATATCAGCATATCGGTTTTATAGGAAAGTCCCTCATGCTGGTACCCTGTTTTGAGATTTCTTTTTCTTTCTTTTTTTTTCTGCATAAACTAAACTGGTATCTGAAAGGCTCCATAGAAAATAGAAACTTCGACTTTTTTTTTCTTCCTACAAAGTAAAACAAAGAGTATCGAAAATATCAAGCTCAAATGGTTGGCCAACCTCTTCCTTCTTTTAATATTCTATAAACATTAGGAAGGTTTTGAGTCCACAGGGAAAGAAAACAAAAAGAAGACAAAAAGCTTGTGCTCCATATACAATCCCATAACCTGCATACATCTGGATCTTGGCCAATTCCTATTTTTTTTCTCTTTTTAAAAAAAATGTTCTTGAGTATCGATGTCTTCAACTTGCAATGGCCTCTTAGCGATGCTGTAAAATTTCCGTTCCTTCTGGCACATGGCTTCCCCCATCGACTGAGCTTCTAGTGCCTCTTTTTTTTTTAAAGTTCTGTAACAAATAAGTAGTTTTGTGCTGTAGAAGAAAAAAAAAAGGGGGTGGAAGGTAGGGAAGAAATCCCAGCAATTCCTTCTCTTCTTTCACATTGGAGGTACAACAAGACCAGTCATGGCTGGAAAACAAACAGACAGACAGACAGACAAATATTTACATTTTCAAAACAGAAACTTGCAGAAATAAACGCAGGGGAGTCATCAAATGGGGAAGAGGGGTGGAGTTTCAAAAAAAATGGCAGCCAGAATCATACCATCAAAGTCCCGCCTTCTCATAACATGCGTCATAAAGAGGGGTGGGGCTTCAGTGGCATGGTTCTAACTGCCATTTTGTTTTTTTGACTTTCCTGTGGAAGCTGATTTATTTATTTATTAAATTGATAGGTCACCCATCTCATTCTCAAAGCGACTCTGGGCAATTTACAACATAATAAAAGCAAAAGTCTAAAACCATTAAAAACCACAAAAGCATTAGAAGTGACAGGGATGAATAAAACTAAGGACCAAGGACACAAGCAGATGAAACTAGATTTAGCCTCAGTCATTTGTACCTTTAATAGGTTGTGCTTTTAAATGTTCAAAAACTTTCACTAGTCCAAAATGTTTCAGTCAGGATGCAAATTAGGAGCACACTGATTAGAGCATACATTTTTCATTTTATTTATGCATTTAAAAGGTTTATATGGCCACCCATCTTATATATCTGTAGGCGGCTCATGGTAACGTTTAAACAATAATGTAAAATTTAAATGCATATCTATGTGAACATAAACCTACATTCAAAGTTTCTAAAATAAGCTAGCAAAGCACATGTATCTGATTTGCATCTGTCCACTCTACAGTTATTCTTTTATAAATACATGGGAAAACAAACAGATCCACACACCTTCTTCCTTATAAATCCTAACATATTTTGACATTCATTTTCCTCTCATTTCAATGCTGAAAATGTTCTCATATGCTTTTCACCAGGGGGACCTTCAATGCACCCCTTCTTCTTTAATTTTACATCTAGGTTTCAAACTTTTCAACAGCTTCTAATGTTTACAATGCAATCCTATATTTGTCTACTCAAAAGGAAACCCTGTGGAATTTAGAGGGACTTACTCCCAATTAAGTAAACAAATATAAGATTGCACAGTTTATTTCCCATTCTGACAAGGGAAATAAGAGCTATTCCACCATTTTGGTTATATTCTGTCTTAAGTTATGAATAACGTGGATGCTAAATACTAACTGAAACATTCGCCTTCTTCAGATTTTTTTTTAAAATTTATATGCTGGCAGACAAATGGCATTTATTCTCTGCTCCAGCTCTTTGTCCTTTTTATTAGTTTTTTTGTATTCATGGTGGGAGATTAGTAATTAATAGTCATCTTTTTTTTCGACTTCTCAAATTTATAATACAATCATATACAATGAATGTGTGCATGCAGGGTGGAGGAGGAATGGAAATCCACAAAATAACCACCCTCCCAAAAAAAAGCAGTAACAAAAATGGCCAAAAGAAAATAAATTGAAAAGGAGGAAGGGACAGGTAGGGAAACAGCCTTGTAATTGAAAATCTGAATTTCAGATTTGTAACACAAGTTCACCCAGAATGAATTTGAATCTCTCCAAAGCATAAGCAATATTGAGCTTCAACTTTTGGACGGGGTGGGGTGGAGGAATTTTGTATTTATTTATTTCAAGGCGGCCAACATATCTAACCCATCTTACTCCTTCACAACAACAAGCTGGGCTGGGCTGAGAGAGAATAGCTGGCCCAAAGTCACCCAGTTGGCTTTCATGGCTAAGTCTCCAGCTTTCAAGTCTGGTGCCTTAACCACTAGACCAAACTGTCTCTCCATATGAAAAGTCTTGTTTTCTCAGCTTTAATTTTGTTCAATCCAAAGGGGCCTTTTCACCTTCTCAAATTGGTGGTCAGGGAAATTGCCAAAGTGTTTTTTAGACGGCCTCCATGAAAAGGGTTTTAGGGGAAATCTGATTTCCTCCAATGGAACGAGAAATGATAAAGAAAATAAATGTCCATCAAGGAGGTATGAGTGATTAAAACCAGAAAGGATATTTTTGATGAAAGACCAGGTAAGGATAGCAATCGCTTTGGGCCAGGCTTGATGCTTGCTTCACTGCCATAAATCCCTTTCTAATACGCAGCTTCTTCAATTATAAAATCATTGAAGGAATATTAATTGATTTCTAAAATGTCAAAATATTTCCCTGGTATAGGAGAAGGTGACTTGGTGGATTTTTATAGCTTGGCTTTTGTTCTCGGTTAGGCTGTTCCCTCCCACCTCCCACCTCCTTGGGGGCTCTGCTGTCAAAAGCCTATTTCCCAGTCTGCACTACTTTTTATTGAATGTTTGTGAGCTTCGGATTAAGGTCTTACACCACTCGCAAAGCTGTAATTATTTTTGCCTGTATTACTATATATTGAATCGATGTAACTTTTCAATAAAGGTGGTTCAATGCAGGACAAGGCATTCGGTGATGAGTGGGGAATATAGGAACTGCCGTGATTATCCCACAGGGATCCTTTTCTCTCTCTCTCGCCTTTATTTTACTTTATTGGAGAGAAATGGAAGAAAGAATTGGAGGTGAGCCGCATTGTATTAACCTCCGAAGGCAGCCATTATCAGATGAAATGCTTGATTAAACTTGTCAAAAAATCAACCCAAAGCTAAGGGGATGTGCACATCTTAGGCACTAATAATGCTAATAAACACATCTCTCAGAAAGGCACTCTTGCTTCTTTCCTTTTTTTAAAAAGCAGAAGTTTTGAGCAGAATGCAGCTAAATGAAGGAATGAAAGGAGAGGTGAGAATGTAAAAAAAACTGCATTTCTGAGGGTGGAGAAAAGCTGCCACCATGTTCAAAGATGGCTGCTTGTCTCGTCTAACATCAGTGGTCTCTGATGGCAAGATTCCTCAGCAGATTCCTATGAGATGCTTCACCAGGGTTGAGTTCCCACAATTGAATGAGGTAGCAGCCTCCAGAAGCTTAAAATGATGGGATTAGATCTCGTGAACAATAGAGATGATGTGTAGCAGAAAGGACGCAACTGGTACATGCATTAGCACTCATGGATCCTTATTGGTTGCCTTAAGGCAGGAAGCTGCTCTGGGCTTCCAGGTCCACAGGCTATGGGCTACCTCCAAGTAATTACAACCTTTAATCAGAATCAGACATTCAATAAATGTCTTACAACTTGCTAATGAAGGTGCTTGCACATTCACAATTGTTTTCCACATCCTCCATATTTTTTTCTCTACAGATTGCATTTGTTAAATGTGGACATTCCCATGGGAATGTTAATTGTTTCATTCAATGGATGCCCGCAAATTCCTAGGCATTTAACCCATCTTTCTGACATGTTCAGGAAAATGCTGAACAGTGTTACATAAAATTCATTCCAGCCAAACCATTGTGGAGCAGTGGACTTCGGTTTGTCCATCATGAACCAATAGGGCCATGTCAGTTTTTAATATATAGATTTGGTAATGGTCAACTTTCATTGCTGTAACAGGTGGGGACATTTAGCGTTTGGATGGAAAAATACAAGGAAATTCCAGAATTATGGACTAAGCTTGGACATTTGAAGGGAAGGCAGAGAGATAAAAAGCACCAACAAGCTCCTTGCATATTGTTTCGAAGAATATTATATCTACAGTCATCATTATGCAATCATCAGGAGCCCAGTTTGATTTGAGGAAGTTTTTATTTAAAGAAATTTCTTGATATCTCTCTGAATTTGGGACCATCCACCATTCACTGGGAACTGGCTGATTTTTTTCAATATATATATTGTGGGGCAAGCTTACTGCTCCAGAGACAATCAAATTTCGCAAGAGCTGAACTCAGTAATGAAAACAGGAGAGAGTTGAGTGTAAGCTCTTTCAAAAATCAGGCATACTTATTTAAAAGGAGAAAATGCAATGGCGTGTAACACTTCCTCTTTTCATTAGCTGCTTCTGACATGGCCTCTGAGGGATACTCCAGTAACTTGTTGGAAAGGGGAAAGAAAAACAGCTTTGGTTTGGTAACAAGATACATGATCGCTTTGGACATGCATTGCTCAAGTTCTATCAGCTCTGAAATTTCTTTCATTACTAACACCATCACGTCTTGAATGCTTTTTTCCTCTTGGTAAAAGCCTTGTATTGAAATTGTTATAAAATGTACTTTGGGAAGCATTGTGGAATTCCAGGGTGCTGGGTTCCTCCCCCACCCCAATATTTGACACACCTTGCATCTAAAAACCCTGGTCCCAATGAAGAGAAACTGAGGTGTGATGGCCTCATTTTGTGTCCATTTCACAACTTCAGGCTATGCATAATTCAGTTTGCTGGACACATGTGGTTGGGTCACTTTATGGTTATGGGGCACCTAAGGATGAACTATGACTGGTGGAAGGGCACAGCTTTCCTGCAATGGCGATGTGTATGGTGACATTGGTTTGGGACTTATAGAAAACTAACAATCCCCAAAACTGGTGGGAGGCAAGAGCCAATATCACAATGCAAAGGCAGCCCCTTTTGTGCATGCTTGTAACATAAAAGGCAATGCTTACGTTGTAACCTAGGAGAGAGATGCATTGTCAGCCTAACAAAACTTCAATATTCAATCCATTGGCTACGGAGGCAAGTAGAAAACAGACTGGGAGTAGATCTACCTGGCAGTGGATACAGGATTGCTTTGCAGAAGGGCTTTTGAAACTTAATTTATTAATTAAAAGGGTCCACCTATTAAAATGATTACAGGATGCTTTGTTGAAAAGAAATTAGAAGAAATCCAGAAATTGACGTCTCTGTCGCTCTGTGTATCTCTCTCTGTCTCTGCTCTGTCTCTCTCTCTCTCTCTGAGTGTGTGTGTGTGTGAGAGAGAGACAGACAGACAGGCAGACACACACACACACACACAGAAAGAGACACAGAGAGAGAAACACAGAGACAGAGAGAGAGACACACACACACACATACACAGAGAGAGACAGAGATCATCAATTGTTTTGCTATTGGGCTCAGTATACAGGAAAATAAATAATGTTCTGCTCCCATTATTTAATCTACTTATCTACTTGCATTGTTTTGAACCTCATGATGTTTTTTAAAATCCCACACAGATAGCAAGGAGAAAGAGAAAAGGGAAAGGGAAAGAAGAGGAAGGAAGGAAGGAAGGAAGGAAGGAAGGAAGAAAGAAAGAAAGAAAGAAAGAAAGAAAGAAAGAAAGAAAGAAAGAAAGAAAGAAAGAAAGAAAGAAAGAAAGAAGGAAAGAAAGGAGTACAGCAACCTGACCTGGGATTTCTCCAGCCCAAGCCTCATCATGTATCAAGATCCAGCCAGAAAAACGCCTCTTGTCAGTTTCAACTCCCTTGGACTCCTCCTGGCAGAGGTGAAACTGACAAGGAGCTTCTCCAGATTGTGCCTCCAGGCCTTTCATCAGCTTTCACCTCCTGCTGCATCCCACAAGGTAGGAGCACTCAGGCTCCAAGTAATTTTATTGGGAGATGCATAGCCAGATGTGATCCTTTTGCCAGCTACATGCCTGCAGATAAAGGCAAGGGTTTCTTTGCTTTTTCAGCTGCCAATTCAAGCTACGGAGGTAGCAGGGAAGTAAATTAATATCCCCTCCTAGGAAGCACCTTGGAACCAAGCTAGCAAGTAATTATAATATTACAAGCTAAAAGGACTTGCATTCTTCTGTCACAAAATGAATGGATTTTAATCAAGAAACAGATTGCACCACTTTAAACCACAAACTGAGAACTTGAGTAAACCATCTTATTTTTGTTATTTGGGACAAAAAGCGTACATTAACATATCACTTTTTCAAACCATTTTCCTCACTATGAAATATTTTGAATGTGTTACCCTAATAAATACAATTTTGTGTATTATTTAAATTTGTGGGTTTTAATGGTCACAGTCATTCTGGTTTTCTATACCACTTGGAAAGATGCGTTTGAAAATAATATCAATAGCATTTTAGATTTATATACTGCCCCATAGCATCACTCTCTGGGTGGTTTACAATGTAAGCATTTGCATATCGCCCCCCAACAATCTGGGTCCTCATTTTACCGACCTCGGAAGGATGGAAGGCTGAGTCAACCTTGAGCCCATCAGGATCAAAAACTGATTTCATTTCTTGTATTAATTTTACTGTTTGGTTTTGAATCTGCTGCGTTCAAAAGTAAAAATTTGGTAGCAAGTTTTGACAATCTTTGGTGCCTCACTGTAAGGTTTAACAGACTGCTTCAGTTTTGGCACCTCACTTCTACATTTCTTTTCTACATAAAGTGTCCCCATACACAGTGGTACCTTGGCCCTCAACTGCTTTGAGACTCATTGAATTGGATACTCAATGGATTTTGATGTGAAACTTTTGTCCTGGAAAAATGTGTTCGGTATTCATCATTTTTGGTACTCATCAAACTTCCTGGAACCAATTAACGATGAGTACTGAGGTTGCACTGTAATGATATATGGGTGTGTCTATTTGTAAGTGTCAGGGGATTTCTAATTTAATGAAGACTGGGATGAACTAATGAAACAGGCAGGCCAAATAAGGAAAATGTTCTTATCCTTGGGAATGAAGTGATGGGTCCATCAAGTCCTAAGTTTTCCTTCAGACATCTGGAAACATTGATCTGATCTCCTGCTGGTTCTGCTGTGAGTATCCAACCAAGCACTGCTCTTTGCTATTCCTTTTGGCAAGTTTTCCTATGCTACCTTTCATTTTTTACGTGCAACAGAAAAATTATTAGCTATGGTAACTGGGAATGAGCCAGAGAGTCAACATTTAAATCAGAGGTGTCTAAGCTATAGCTGGCTGGAGAATTCTGGGAATTGAAGTCCTCAAGACTTAAAAGTTGCCAAGATTGGACACCATCCATTTAGATAGAACTCTATTATCAGCTAGAAATTCCCTCTCTGACTTGATTGCAGCAATATAGACTGAGCAGGCCTGTTGCCTCAAATCTTTCAGCCTGGATTTTCTTAACGATTGTTCAGTTCACCTTAAATTTATAATCATCCAATGTAAAGGGGGGGCTTATACAAATGTTCTTTACCAAATAAGCAAATAAAATCTTTCCCATGTTGGCGCTTTCTTCAAAAAAGACGAAGAGTTAATTAAAATTTTAAAATAGGCTTAGAATATTAACACAGTACTCTTTGTCAGTTTGAAATAGCCCAACCACCCGTGTTTTATAAACACATTTTTATGTGGTTCTGTGCAATAGAAGATGCCGACTGCTTAAGATGACCCCTAAGGCAGAAACAAATGGTAACACACAACATTTATCCAGCTTGTTTACTGCACCATACTGGACAGATCCTGGCTGAAGGGATTCATCTAAGAGAGATCTAAAATGTACCTGCATGTGTTTTCAAAACAGAGAGCCTGCTGTAGAATTTACAACATTCACCTTGTGGTCCAACCTATGAAATACAGATAATCCTCAACTTACAACCATTTAATGAGCGTTCAGACAACGGCACTGAAAAAAAATGAAAATCATGACCAGTTGTCACACTTATGACTGTTGCTGCATCCCTACAGAGTCACATGATCAAACTTTGGGTGTTTGGCAACCAGAAATGTATTTACGAAGGTTGCACTATCCCAGGATCCTGAAATTGTCACTTGCAACCTTTTTATGGAGCTTCTGACAAGCAAATTCAATGAAGGGAAGCCTGATTCACTTAACAACTGCCTGATTCACTTAACAACTTCAGTGGTTTGCTTAACGTCAAAAAGGTCGTAAAATGGGACACAGCTCTCTTAACAACTGTCTTGCTTAACAATTGAAAATTTAGGCTCAACCTGGTTGTAAGTTGAGGAAACTGAAACTGTAGTCATGTGTTTCATTTTAGAAAACAAGAACCTGGGTGTTTTTTTTATTTACACTGAAGTAAATGATATGGATCACCTCATCAAGTCTCACAGGCTGTTCCAGAAAACCCTTCACTTATTTCTCCAGTTCTAATGTCAGGTTTGTAAACGCTGCCTTTAATTCTAGTTCAAGCCTTGCAAAGCTTTTCCTTCCCATCAGCCACCAAGTTCTCTGAAGTATTGAGGGCAAGGGATGGGCAGAGTCCAGTCAGTACTCAATTAAACATGTATTCTAAATAATTCCTAACTAGGGGAAAATTTATGAAGAGAGAACAGAAAGGTCCACTCTCAGCTTTAGCTGTGATATGATTGATTATCCACACACATACACACACTATATTATACACTCTCAGTCGTAGTATGCTTAAACCTAGCATGACATACAATTATAGACCATAAGATTATAATAGTTTTTAAAAAAATACATTTTATTAATTTTCTATTCATTACATTTCTTGGTGCTTAATAAACATTATGTTGTCTAGGTATTAAATTTGCTTAACAATACAGATTCCATTCTTACTTCCCATCTATTTTTCCCAACCACTGGTAAAATAAGTTCCATGTTTGATAATATTCTGTGCCTTCTTTCTGTTTGATTTTCAATGTAAGTCTATTCATTTCTGCACAGTCTAGTATCTTCTTAATTATCTCTTCATCATGCGGTGTTTTTTCATCTTTCCAGTATGGTGCGAAGATAATCCTCGCTGCTATTAAGACATGTAAGACTAAATACATACTTTTTTAATCAAATTTTTCTGATATCTTCCCTAATAAAAACAGTTCAGGTTTAAAATCTACATGTTTCCCTCTTATCTTTTCGAGCCATCTATATATATTTCCTCAATTTTTGTTTTGTTTTAGCACAAGTCCACCGCATATGATAAAATGTGCCTGCCTTTTGATTATGGTAGACATAGTTTTAAAACATTTTAGCTAACTTAGAAGGTGTTATAAAACTTTATAGTTTATAATAGGTTATAATAGTTAAGGAGTGCCTTAATACTACTTTGTACCCATGGTCTGTTTGGCCTTCTGGGTAGTTCTCGTTTAGCAATTGCCTCATTTAGTGACCATTCGCAGTTATGACAGTGATGAAAACATAATTTTCTGACCAGTCCTTGTATTTACAACCTTCCCAGATCTGTAAAGCAAAAAAAAGAAAAAGAAAACTGAAGTAAGAGCTTTGCTTAATGACCGAATTGCTGGTCCCAAATGTTCTCGCTAAAGAAGGATTGAAGGGTCCTTGGTGCTCTCTGAGCTTGCTTGTTTTCTTGCATACATTTCATTACACTAACTAACTAACTAACTAACTAACTAACTAACTAACTAACTAACTAACTAACTAACTGAGAGATCGCCAAGAATCCCTCATGTCAACCATGAGCTATATTTTCTTTTAAGGAAGGATTTACCTGTTCTTATTTTAATAGCGCAACATGTCCTTTTTAATAGCACTGTATGTTATTTGAATCTGAACTAGGATTATCTTAATATTAATTTCCCTTATGGCAGGGCTGTCAAACTTGCGGCCCGTGGGCCGGATGTATCACGTTTAGGGGTGGGTTCTAACTTACCTCGCCACCGGCTCACTGCCTCCTGCGCCACGTGGGTGTGCCGCACACGCACAGTAGAAAAAAGACCTGAAAAATTCCTAAAAAAAAGCCGAAAACAAGATGGCAATGCATGCGCAGTGCTGGAAACTCAGCTTCGAATTTTTTTTAAAAAAAAGATGGCAGTGTCCACGGAGCAGAACCGACTCTGTGACGTCACCAGCGGCCTACTACCTACTCGGTAGAACCGGTCCGAACCGGTAGGAACCCAACTCTGATCACGTGGCCACACCCACTCCTGGTTTGGCGGAGGGGGGGAAAGTCCCAATACGTCCTGTGACACTGCCATGACGATGTGAGTTTGACACCTCTGCCTTATGGACTTTGAATCTAAAGAAACAGGGGAAAAGCAGATAGGTAGTAAATGAAGAAAGTCCAAAAACCATGGCTGATTGTGGCAATTATGTTATTTAGGATGACAGGAATGGAATAAAAAAAAATTACTTCTTGTCCTGGGACATCTCCATATTTGAAACCTGAGACGTATCATTTCAGATTGTAAATACGTTTCTGTAACTTTTGGATAAGATCTGAGCTGCAAGTGTTTTGTAATATGAATCCCACTAAAAGATAAGTGTTTTCATTTTACAAGCCATTTATGTCCTAGATCTTTTATGACTGTTTTGATTTCAAAACAATTGTCTGTGTAAGAAACAGGCAAAATTTCAAGTTGGTTCTTTTTTTTACGATGGAAAGACTGCTTATACAATTTGGCTCTGTATGGGTGTAATGGAAAGAGTGATCAGCTTCATTCCGCGTGGCCACTGATTATTGCCGTATTTAAAGTGTAGCTAATGTTTCTTATTATTTAAGAAATAGTTATATGGGTTTTTTATATTAATTTTTCTTGCTCTTATTTTTTTCTATATGTGAAATGTGGAAATCCATCTGAATTAAATAAAAACTACTTCTAAATATTTATTTCACTCTTACAGATTTTTTTTTAAATGTCTCTTTTTTGTGTTAGTTTTTGGGAAGGGCTCTCATTATTATTATTATTATTAATGTGCCCATCTCTCCTGTAGGTGATTTCTCATTATGCCTGTTATTAATTTTTACTAGGCGCAATTAGCGTAGGATAATGGAATTGGTTCATGTTCTAAACATGCTTTCCTCATTTTATTCTTTAATTCATTGAGGTAAGAATGGTCAGAAGGTTTAATTAGCAGCTTCGTTTCCTGTCTTATTTGTCAAGATGTATAAATGAATCTTTAGGGTAAGAGGAAGCATGTAGTTCCTGAAAAACATCATATATCAACTGCACCCTCCCAGAACTGTGGGGTAGATTCCATCTTACAATTATTAACTAGACTGCATTGGTTATAAAGTCTGCTTCCTTTTACAGTATGTGTATTAAAGCAGTCTCAACAAATCTAAATAAACACTGCTAAACAAATTCTAACATGGCAAGTCAAATTACCATATTTTTCTGACTATAAGACGCTACTTTTTACCCCCCAAAAGAGGGTGAAAACTTGGGTGCGTCTTATACAC
>JANHFT010001795.1:51521-61794 GCA_032467955.1 Pseudoxenodon macrops | reverse complement strand
AGTCCTTGGCTGGATTACCACCAGGAAATTCCAGAGTTGTAATCTAGAATGGGAAGTTGAAGAACAAACAAACAGAAGAAGACAATCACAAATAGTTCCGTATTACTACCAAGAAAACTACATGGACATACAGGTAGTGTTCAACTTACGACCACAAGGGAGCTCAAAATTTCCACTGCTAAGTAATACAGTTGTTAAGTGAGTTTTGTCCCATTTTACGACTTTTCCTGCCACAGTTGTTAAGGAAATCATTGTAGTAGCTACGTTAGTAACCTAGTTGAATCTGTATTCCTCATTGACTTGACTTGACAGAAGGTCACAAAAGGTGATCACATACCCCAGGACACTGCAATCGTCATAAATACAAGCCAACTGACCATATTTTTATCACATGACCATGAGGATGCTTGCAATGATTTTTAAGTGTGAAAAATGTTCATTAGTCACTTTTTTCAGTGCCATTGTAAAGTTGAATGTTCATTAAATGAATGGTTGTAAGTCAAAGATTACCTGTATTTATGAAATTATCAGGAGTTGGGCATGAAATGGAAACTTTCATCTTACTTAACCCAAATGTCTACATATAATCTTATACAATAATTGGATCCCCTTTTATCATAGGATTTTTCATGATCTCCATATATTTTATCAATGTTAAAAACAATAAACTTACTATTTTCCAAATTTAGTTTTGGGTGGATATGGACTCTTTTATATGGATTATTTTGATAGGTTGATATGGAGCAGACCTGAGTGAGCTCAGTATGATAAAAAAAATCAACTAGAGTAAACTATTACAAAATGTCATTCTTCTTTCTCTCTCTTGGCAATTCCCTTGAATGCAGAATTTAGGAAGACACAGAGAGAGAGAGAGAGATTGGTTTTTACATACCCACTACCTGGGGGCTTTGTCTCCTTCTAAATATCTAAACCAGTGTAGTTCAACCTTGGCAACTTGAAGATTTGCCAAGCCAACAAGCTCACTGGGGATTCTGGGAATTGAAGTCCACACATCTTTAAGTTGCCAAGGTTGGAGACCTCTGGTCTAGATCATCAAGAGGTTATCAGATTTTGTGGACCATTGTTTTGAACTGGACTTCCCCCAGTTATACCCAAATTGGGTTAATTCTATGCTTCTATGGTTCAGCCACGTCTAATGTAACTTTACTTCAGATTAGCACCTCAATTTCTATAGAAATAGTTATCATTACTATTATTAAAGTAATACATTCCCACACTTAAAAATGGAACTTACATTCACACCTGATACATAAATTGGTTACACCTTAATACACCTAAATTAATACATCTTCTAGATTTGCACATATAAACTAACCAAACAGCAGAATTTACCCAAGACAAAACATTAATGAACATTAATAATGGCTGCACTTAATGTGCTATGCAGTAGAGACCGGATCATTAAGATCTGGTCAAGCACGCTTCAGAAACCCAGCAATGGATTTTCCTCCTATTCTGGAAATCTAAACTGATCCAATCTATTTTACAACTTCAGAATTATGTTCCTGCCTTGTTCCTGCACACAAAACCTTGAACAAAACACACGCCCTCTTTCACACAAAACTATAAAGCTGCTTTGATTTAGAAAGTCCTATTAAAATTTGGAGAACGCAGTTTGATCCAAACTGTCAATCTAGTTTGGAGCATCTAGTTAAAAAAAAAGACAGATTCAGACGGCCAATCCAACTTGGAAAGCTGGTTTGTTTCTGAAATTTCAACTAAAAAGTTAACCGAATCACAACAAAGCTTGGTAGGGCCCTTCATGGCTACCTCCTCTCTTGACCAATGGAAGACTTTCTTATAGCAAGAGAAGCAACAACAGCATTCAGGCCTCAGATGAGGCCTCAGAAACAGTAGGGATGGTTTTCCTGTTTAGAGGAACAAAGTAGCTACAGGCAAAGGAGGCTTAACCATTTGCACGGATCCAGCAGTTTCCAATTTGCTGCTTTCCATCTGTGCTGAGGTGATTAGACACCGGGGTACTCATCACTCCGCTTTGCGTCATGTCACATTGCATCTTCTCCACACTATTTTTAAGCAGGCTCAACGTCCAACGCAAAATCACTGCCAGGCTTCTCCGATCAGGACACCTGCAATCAATTTTGGGTTGCTGACAAAGACGAGGCCCTACCATTCCTATCTACCTCGCCTGGCTGCAGAGCCAACAAAGTAGAGCAGATGGCATGCAGGGAGTGAAAAGCAGGAACGCCTGGCATTAGACAGGTCATCTAAGGGTACCCACATATCTTTCCCAACATCACTCAGGGAGCCAAGTTTCAAATAGGTTTCCTCCCTTGGGTAACATTCATGAGAACTATCAAGCAGTATGTTCTTCATCAAGGATTGGTAATAAAACCACGCAAATGCTATGCAGAACAGGTGAAAATCCAGACTGGTTCACCCAGTCCAACATCCTATTGACACAATCGCTAGTTAGGTGATGTCTCTAGGAAGCTGGCAAGGAGATGTTGAATGTGGATGACCCTTCAAGCTGTTGTCTTCTCTTCTCTCTCCAGAAAGTATATTAAATGACATGCTATTACTATCACGTTTTTTACATTTTAGCATGGCTAAACAATGGAACCGTTAACCTAGATTGCTTTTAGAATGCAAAAATCCATACTTTTATTAACTAAGTTTGTCCTGGGGTATGCTCAACTCGCTTCTAGCATGTGTGAAGAGCCCCATGTTTGGCGCTAAACTATAAAATGGCCTGCCTTTCCCCACCCCTTTGATTCTGAAGAAGACTGGGGGTTTTGCTTTAAAGCAGGGGTGGGCAACTATGATAACCATGCCAGCTCAGGAATTCTGGGAGTTGAAGTCCATAGGTCATAAAGTTGCCATAGCTGCCCATCCCTGCTCTAAATGGATACTTAGATCATTGAGAAGTAGAGAACCTAATGCCTGTTTCTACCTTGTGTTCAAGGTGGCAGGTGTGGACACAACACTCTGATTATCTCACTAGTCTGCTTTGACTTTTCAGAGTCTGATCTAATGCTAGAGGGGGGAAAGGAGGAGGATAAACGCATACACATCTGGATCACTGCAGAAGCCAGGTAAACCTGATAGGTACTTATGACCTTCCTGGCCAAAGGGTAGACCTCATTACATCCAGATGGATATTTACAACCTGTTGTTTTTGTTTTTGCCAAAGCTTCCAGATTGAATCTGCAAGGAAGGTGGGAAAGGTTCCTTTGAAATTCTGGAAAAATGACAGGAATCATCCTATGCTTTCTCCCAGTCCTCCGTAGAAACACGTTATTTAGGCTAGAGAAAGCTACATGTTGTACCAAAAACTAGATTAGATGAACATTTAGTTTATCATACTAAAATGCTCTGTCATTTCATATAGTCTGCCACATACTAACCTTTATGCTCCCCTACCTCTGTCTAAAGTTCCTGCCCCTCCTTCTGTATTCTTTTCAGACTCTTGTTCTTATATATACTTTCATTTTTAAATAGTTTAGCTTTTAAAGTTATTATTACCAAGACCTTGATGTATCTATTCTATTTTTTTTAATCGTATCTACCCTGCCCTCTTTATGCTGCTCTATGACAATGATTAAATATTTGATTTAATTTGACATGTCACTTAGCCTGGAGAAAGTTACATCTTCAGGACCGGAGCTGAGTTCCTTTGGAGTGACTTGATTCAACTGAAAATCACTGCACTGGAGCAGATCTGTGAAGCAAAGGGGCATTTTCACTTTTTTTTTACAAAACTTTTCAAATGGGAGTCACTGCTTTGCTCTGCTTTGGCATCTCTGGCCTTGCCATGGTTTTCTGAACATGTGCAGATGCCACCTGCCTTGAAGCAAGCAACGGAAGAGGGCAGCGTTCACCCACCACCCTCTGATGCTTCCCTCAGAATGGAAGCTTTGCCCTTGGACACAGCAATAAATCATTGACAGACTGACACTTCATCCTTAGCTCAGCTTCTCGACTTAACTTGGCAGAAGAATCATTGAAGGCTAAGCTACATTAGGTCTTTATGGCAGGCAAGAAGGAAGCTGCATTCACAACAGTTGAAAGCCTACAGCCAGACAAAAATGCCAAGAATGGTTATATATTCTCAAGGGTTTAAGCTGGAAGATTCTTTCTCTGGTACTTCTGAACTAATCATATTTGGTGGAGAGCTAGGTAGCCTTGAAGGCAAGCAACTGTGGCAGGTTGACAGAACAGCATCTCTAGCTTGAGAACTGCTGGTTTTTTTGCTTTGCCAGCCTCAATCTGCACGGTGAGCACTGAGGCAGATCATGTCACCTCTGAGGTTTGGAGCAAAACACCAAGGCATATATTACCCAGTTGGCAAAAGTCTGATCTTTGGAAATGCCTACAGACTTATGTCAGCGGACTGCTTCACGTTCTGTTGACTGAAATAGAGGAGGGGGGGAAATCAATATGGCCGCGCTGGAGAATACAATTTATAGCATGTCACACAGCAGACCACTCTGTTTCTATTCTACCTCTTTGACTGTTGGAATTGTGGGAAGGCTGGAATAAGGAAGAGGAAGGGTAAGAAAGACACAGCACAAATTAAAATCTGGCTTCTGATTTCCAAAATTGGAGATTCTTGAACCAAAGCATTCAGTTGTTCTGCCTTGCTTTTAGGGGGTTTGAGAATGTCTTTCAAATGTCTTCGGGTGGTGTTTTTAAATTTCCCTTGTCATTGGAAGTACTAGAAGATTCTATTTCCCATTTTCTCATCGTTTGCTGCCCTCACTTCCCAGTTTGAGAAACAGTTTTTACAGGAAGCTTTTCTTTGAAAATTGAATTAAAATATGAGAAGTCAAAAAGACTACAGACGGCAGAAGAGAGAGAGGACACTGTAGTGAAAGACAGTGTACTCACATATATTCTCTCCCAAAGCCCCCAAATTCTTTTTCCAGACTCTATTCATGAGATTTCCACTGCAATTTAAAAAATATATATTTTTATCCCTTTTCTTTTTATTACTTTTTAAGTAATATAAGGTGCAAGCATACCTATTACTCCTTCCTTCCTTCTCCTATTTTCCACACAAAATCCCTGAGAGGTAAATTGGGCTGAGATATTGTAATTTGCCTAAAGTCACCCAGCCAGAGCATCTAGAATTCCAAATCTCCTGGTGATTGGCCCAAAATCACCCAGCCAGCTTTCAGACCTAAGGTGGGACTAGAACTAGTTTCTAGCCCAGTGCCTTAACTACTCAACCAGTAGACTAATCTTGGTCTTAGGTTTCTAAACCGAATCCCCTTTAATCAAACTGAATGAGAACAGATAGGAAAATTAAAGATGTGATCATTTTTCTGAATGAATGAATGAATGAGATAAATGGAAAAAAGGGGAAAGATTTGACTGATGATTTAAATGGAGACGGAAGTGTTGTGTTTCCGCATTTACTCACATAAGTTACTTGTACATCAGATTTAGATATATCTATAACGGCAATTTTTTCTTCCTACCCATTTTATGTAATGACCTTTTGAAACAATATATGGCATAGCTTTTTTTTTTTATTATATAAAAACAGAAATTGATATTTTCTCAGCTGCAGGTGCAATTACATTGTCTGATGCAATGTTCTGGGAATTCAAATTAGTTTGATAATTTATTCATTCATTCATTCGTATAAATTAATTACTTTGGAACAGCCCAATACTTAAGAAAATCACGAAGGCCAGATTGTTCAGGAAGACCTGGGGATTGATGCCTGGTGGGATTCTTCATTGCAGTTGGTGATTATTTTTATTTTTATTTTATATTTTACTATTTGCAAGTGACTTAGAGCCTTTGGGAGGGGATTAAAAAGCATATATTGTAAGGAAACAATAATGAAAGGAAAGGAAATGATTGTTGCGCTCACAAATTTTGGACAGTTTTGATCTGAGGTTTTGCAAGATATGAGACGACCAGAATTCATAAAAGCTCTTGGTATTACAGCAGCTCTTGCAAGCTGACATCTCATGAAAAGTTACCTTAAATTTTCTATACCACTCACAATAGAGAAATAGTTGGCAAAGATGAGGAACTTGTGGAGATGGCTAAATTAACTTATTTGATTAGGGGGTAAAAACAGTATTTACATTTATCATTGACCAAAAACTCTTTTTTGCATAAAACAGGACAAAATGCATTTACAATTTCTGATTCTGTTTTCTTTCTTTTTTTGTAATCATAGTAAGAGATAACTTTATAATTGTATTTATATTTGCTGCAAAGGAGATTTGAAGTTTCATTCTTCTATTTCTCTTTACTTTTCTTTCTGCACTTTAATTTTATCTTCCTTTCCTGCTTTTCCTCTTTTATTATTTTTTTTGTTAGTTAGGATCTGGCTTTCTCTGTAATCAAAGACCGTGGGGAAAACCTAAGAAGAAGAAGAATGGGATAGGTGAGGATTATAAGGGTACAATTTTGTGTACCACACTCCACTATCACTTTTAGGGGATTGCTTTGCACATAGGAATGGTGTGCAATGTCCATGTTGAGTCATGCTCCCCCCATTATAGTACCTTTGAAGTAAAACCTATGGCTTATATAGGGATGGTGTTCTGGGAGAATGACGGGTGAAGAAAATAGATGTTTGCTTACCTCTAAACCCATTTCCATTGCCAGTGGAGCACGCTGGGGAAGGGGACCCCTGGGGTCGGATGACAGGAGCAAAGGCACTCTTTTGTTTGACAGCAGGAAAGACAGAGGAGGAGAATGGAAGGATGGAGGAACTGCTTGAAGAACCAACTGTGGGGCTTGAAGACATCACTGAGAAGAAGGAGATATCAACATGAGTTAGAACAAGTAGGGGCTTGGAAAGGCAAACAATCACAAATTTGCACAATCAGATCACCCTTAAGAAGCATCCAACTGAGACTTCCATAAATTCCATAGATTCTATAAATCTCTTTGGGTCCTAAACATTCAATTTCATTGATTGATTGATTGATTGATTGATTGATTCATTCATTCATTCAGTCAGTCAGTCATTCATTCAAAGCAAATGGATGTCCCACAACAGATCTTTAATTCCAAGGATGTTACTGAGCTCCATATGATATTTCTAGAACATTTTTAAAACGTCAGTTGACCGCAGACCAATGTTTTCGTTAAAATTGAATTCATTGATTGATCCATTCATTCATTCACTCATTCATTCAAAGCAAATGGATGTCCCACAACAGCTTTTTAATTCCAAGGATGCTACTGTGCTCCATATGATATTTCTAGAACATTTTTAAAACGTCAGTTGACTGCAGACCAAAGTTTTACTTAAACTTTTATTTCCCTGCCCAGCAGAAGAAACAACAATGGTAAGTAGTAAAAAGTATAATGTAAGGACAAAATAATAGTGAGGTAAAGAACAGTGGGACTGTAGCCAGAAGGAGGCAGTAAATAATAAAAAGAGTATATCCATGCATTGTATGTAATTTTAGCTACATTTAACTACATTTGTATAACTTGTATTTTTCATGCATTGTGGGCACATACATGTATATGATACGACTCTTACAGTTTCAACTTCAAGTTTACCATATTCTTGATTATGTATTTCTTCTTAAATTCCTTAGCTTTAAAAGGTTGGGTACCTTTGCAATGAAAACTGATTTTGAATATTAAAAAGAATACATAGAGGAAGCTGAATATATACCAACCCCCTACAGAATTTGGTGGTCAGTTATATAACTAATTGATTGGGTTCACTTCATATGCTACTTCAAAATGTGGTTTGCTTCTTTTAAACTTAGTGTGATGTGTGAATCAGTCATGATGATTGGGATATATTAGCCAAATCTAATTATTTTTCAAGCTTCAACAGGTGACTGAGTTTGTCTGGGCTTAAAAGTTAAGTAGGATCATACCTGGTCATTATTTAGATGAGAAAACCCCAGGGAATATTAGGAACTTTGGACTTTCAGAATTCTCCAATCAGTCTGGGAATTCTGAAAATTGAAGTCCACCCATTTTAAGAGTTGAGAAACAAAACATTAAACTGTGATGCTAGAAAACCGTCAGAACATCATAATGGCAAAATACTTTGGAGATTCTGCTGAGAACATTATACAGACATGTCCATGACATCCCTTACAACCAAAATCAACTCAAAGGAGACTTCATCTTGTTTAATAACTTTATAAACATGGTGAATAACAAACGTTTTATTTACAACTGTGGCCCAGCCACAGTTAGAATGATCATTTAAGCTAAAGCGATAGAAAAATTATAAGAATACTGTACAATATATATCATTAAATATTTGTTTATGGTCTATATCAGTCAGGCAATTCTATGGACAAGTCTATGTAATTTTCCTGCCAACATTTTCCTGCCAAGAAATATTATTATTTTCTTCTTAGGGTTGAGAGATCAAGACTAGCCCCAAAGTCACACAGCTGGATTCTTTGCTTAAGGAGGCTATGACTTCTAGTCCTGGATTCAACCTGGAAATAAGGAGGAACTTTCTGATAGTGAGAGCGATCAACCAGTGGAACAGAAGTTGCTTTCGGAAGTTTTGAGAGCTCCAACACTTGAGACATTCAAGATTAGATTGGACTGCCATTTGTCGGAAATAGTGTAGGGTCTCCTGCTTGAACAGGGGGTTGGACTAGATAACCTACAAGGTCCCTTCCAACACTGTTAATCTGTTATCTGGATCTTAACCATTACATTGATTTATTATATATTTACAATCATCATAAAATAATATTTAGGCAAGTATAACATTCTGATTAAGGCACCAGGTTAGAATGCAAGAGACTATGAAATTCTAGTCCCACCTTAGCCATGGAAGCCAATTGGGTGACCTTGGTCCAGTCCCTTTCTCTCAGCCCAACTCACCTCACAGAATTGTTGTGTGGGGGAAATTAGGAGGAGGAAAATGTATTGGATATGTTCTCCACCTTGAGTTATTTGTAAATAATAAAATAAAGGTGGGATACAAATAAATAAACAACCTGACACCCTGCATTCTGATTTTATTAATCACAACAGGATAAACCTACCATCTTATTTTACTAACAGTCATTCTCAGCATCTAGTCACAACTGCTTCCACCAATCAGTCTAGATCAGGGGTGTCAAACTCAAAGCCCGGGGGCTGGATCCGGCCCACGGGGTGCTTAGATCTGGTCTGCGGGGCCACTGTGGAAACAGCAAAGGATCAGCCCGCAGTGCCTCTGCCAGCAAAAATAGAGCTTGGGAGGGTCGCCCAAGCTCCATTTTCACTGGCAGAGGGTTGCAGGAAGCTGTTGCAGCTTGGCAGCCTGTTTTCGCTGGCAGAGTGCTCAGGCCACAATAGGCACTCCTGACACAAGTGACATCGAGCTGGCCCCCTGTCCCCCTCCAAGGTCACACACAACCCTGATGTGGCCATCAATGTAATTGAGTTTGACACCCCTGGTGTAGATTATTGAATAAGTAGGTTTTCAAATCTCTCTTAAAACATACAAAAGTGTGTGGAACCAGATGAGAAACTAGAAGAGAATTCCATAATCAGGAACCAGGTCCTGAAATGTAAACTATCTGAATGGAGCAGCTCATGGACAGGGAAGGGAAAGAATCCATGTTCCTATTAGTCATGTACCATAAACAGGATCATGTCAAGGCAGGATAGATGACGGCAAAAAGGGCTCACCAAGGTTAACTGAGCCAGGGTAAAGTTCTGTGAAGGGAGGAAACATGGGGAAATGAGGAGGTCCACAATGTTGTGAAATGCAAGCTAGTCAAGGTTTCTAAAGAAATATTTTCAAGCAGATTTCTCCAGCCTGATGCATTCCACATGAGCTGATTACATTTGCCATCATCTCCATAGGGCACAGTGGGAAATGTGGTCTGATAGATCTGGATCCAATTTAAAATGAGCAAGCAAATTTCATTTCGGGTTTAGATGCTTCCATTAATCTCTGGCACACCTACAGAATCCCCACTGTATTTCACATTGCTGTATATCTGAGATGGTTAGGGACTGACTGAATTAACCTCCTACGTTCCTCTCACTGCAGGACATAATCATCTGTTGAAGGGGGGAACAGTGGTGGGATTCAAAAACTTTTTACTGATTCTGTGGGTATGGCTTAGTGGGCATGCCCTGGTGGGTATAGCAGGTGAAGGACACTGTAAAATCTCCATTCCATCCACACTCCAGGGGAAGGTTACTGCAAAATCCCCATTTCCTCCTGGGACTCAAGAGGCAGAGAATAGATGGGGACGGGGCCAGTCAGAGGTGATATTTACTGGTTCTCCAAACTACTCAAAATTTCCGCTACCGGTTCTCCAGAACTGGT